>RJWJ010047178.1:0-11054 GCA_004363605.1 Indri indri
GACTTGAGCATAAAGGATTTAAACAATATTCTCAAAGTCAAAATGGCAGCAGCTCATGGAAGAACATTTAGAATTTCTTAGTTTAGTACATTTCACACTCTATCACACCTTCTCTTAACATTGTAACATTTCGGCATACAGATGGGAGTAATATTTAGGTCACTTTTGGACAGGATAATGATAGTCCCAGAGCTATCTATAGCCTCCATATAATAGAATTATTGACTATGTCTCCCTGGTGTAGATACACTCAGCTAGGAAGAAAGAAAGAAAGGAAAGAAAGAAAGAAAGAAAGAAAGAAAGAAAGAAAGAAAGAAAGAAAGAAAAAGAAAGAAAGAAAGAAAGAAAGAAAGAAAGAGAGAGAAAGAAAGAAAGAAAGGAAAGAAAGAAAGAAAGAAAGAAAGAAAGAAAGAAAGAAAGAAAGAAAGAAAGAAAGAAAGAAAAGAAAGAAAAGAAAGAAAAGAAAGAAAGGAAGGAAGGAAGGTTGTAATTTTCCCTATTGTCCAAATGGTTGATTTTTAGCAACCTCGATATTGTTAATGGGAATTTTTGCTTTTCTCCTTGCTTTTCTGCCTGAGAACACAACTATTGTTTTTCAAAAATACTAGGAGCAGAGCAGCATGTGGGACGTGTGTGATCATCAAGTGGGGAACACAGAACATTTTAACCTAATGAGAGCTTTCACTTCCCAGGGTGACCTGTTTGTACTCTGTGCCAAGGGACCTCTAAGAGCCCTACAGCTGCTTTCATTTTGTCATTTCAGACATGAAGTGCAGCCCCTGCAGCAGCTGCAGAGCCCCCTACATCCTGCTCTTCATATACTTAGAAAAGGGACTCTTTAATCTCTGGGCTTGAGAAAAAAGTTTATTGAGGAAAGAAATGGGGCCACAGAATTCCTGGGTGAGCCTTAGGAACACAGCAGGTGGCCGAGAAGCCATGACAAAATCAAGGAAAAGGATTCAGATTCTTTTCAGAGGCTATGGTGATTAGCGAAGGACATTTGGCTTACAGCTGTCCTTTAGAGAAGACTGCATTTCGCATCTCCAAGAATGAAGGGCGGCTTTCCATCTAATGAACTTGGAAGACTCTCTTGGGAAGTTGCTTTGTTATACGCTAGATATCTCCAGTTGCATTCTATTTTTATTCTTTTCTAAAGCCAGTTCCATCCAGCCTAGTGATGCTGAAAGCACTTCTAAAGTTTGCAATAGGAAATGAGATTTATTGTCTTTGCTCCTTCTTTTAAAAAAAAAAAATTTTACTTTATTAAATGTCATCTTTATTATTTCTTGGACAAGGCCTCTATCTGCATTGCATCAATTTCAAGATCTGTTGGTGGTGATGGCTGTTGGTCATTCTGCTTCCAAAGAAAACTAATTGGGTATTGAAGCAGAGGCAGAAAAGACAGGACAAGGGCCAATACCAAACAAAGACAAAGGGCAGCAACAGTAGCAGATTCTTTAAAGAGTTTTTAAAATTAACATATAATAACTGTACATATTTATGGGGTACATGTAGTACTTCCACATATGTATACAATGTGTAATAATCAAATCATGATAATTGGTATATTTATCACCTTAAACATTATCATTTCTTTGTATTGGGAATATTCAAAATCCTCTCTGCTAGCTATTTTGAAACATACAAATTATTGTTAACTATAGTCACCCTGTTGTGCTCTAGAATACTACAACTTCTTCCTCCTACCCAACTGCAATTTCGTCTCTGTTATCCTTCCTCCTCTTATGCCCCCTACACCTCTACCCCTCCCAGTCTCTGGTAAACAGTATTCTACTCCCTTACTTCTATGATATCAACTTTTTTAGTGCCTACATATGAGTGAGAACATCTAGTATTTATTTTTCTGTGTCTGGTTTATTTCAGTTAAAAGCATGTCCTCCAGGTTCATCCATGTTGCTGCAAATGACAGGATTCCATTCTTTTTTATGGCTGAATAATATTCCTCTGTGCGTATATGTGTGTGTGTGTGTGTGTGTCACATTTTCTTTATCCATTCATCTGTTGATGGACACTTAGGTTGATTCCATATCTTGGCTATTGTGAATGGTGTGATAAATATGGGAATTCAAATGTCTCTTTGACATACCAATTTCTTTTCCTTTGGATATATCTCCAGTAGTGAGATTACTGGATCATATGGCATTTCTATTTTTAGTTTTTTGAGGAAACTCCATATGATTTTCCATAATGGCTGTACTAGTATACATTTTCATGAACAGTGTATGAGTTCCCCTTTCTCCACATTCTCACTAGCATTTGCTATTTTTATCTTTTTGATAATAGTGATTCTATCTGGGGTGAGGTGATATCTCATTGTGGTTTTCATTTGTATTTCTCTGATGATTAGTGATGTTGGGCATTTTTTCATATATCTGTTGGCCATTTGTATGTATTCTTTTGAGAAATTTCTATTCAGATCTTTTGCTTGTTTTTTAATTGGATTATTTGTGTTTTATTGTTGAGTGATTTGAGTTTCTTATATATTCTGGATATATATGTTGTTGAATAGATAGTTTACAAATATTTTCTCCCATTCTACAGATTGTTTCTTCACTTGCTGATTTTTCCTTTACTGTGCAGCAGCTTTTTAGTTTGATGTAATCTCATTTCTCTATTTGTGTTTTTGTTGCTTTTCTTTTGAGGTTTTATTTTAAAAAAATCCTTGCCCAGATCAATGTCACGAGCATTTCACCTGTGTTTTCTTCTAGTAGTTTCATAGTTTTGGATCTTACATTTAAGTCTTTAATCCATTTAGAATTGATTTTTTTGTATATAATGAGAGATAGGGGTCCAGTTTCCTTCTTCTGCATATAGATACCCAGTTTTCCCAGAACCATTTATTGAAGGGATTGACCTTTCCCCATTGTATATTCTTGGCACCTCTGTTAAAAATCAGCTGTAAATGC
This sequence comes from Indri indri, assembly GCA_004363605.1. Classification (NCBI taxonomy): domain Eukaryota; kingdom Metazoa; phylum Chordata; class Mammalia; order Primates; family Indriidae; genus Indri; species Indri indri. The sequence continues at coordinate 2,928 of RJWJ010047178.1, forward strand.
ATGGATTTATCTCTGGGTTCTCTATTCTGTTCCATTGGTCTATGTGCCTGTTTTTATACTAGTACCATGTTGTTTTGGTGACTATAGCTTTGTAGCATATTTTGAAGTCAGGTGAAGCGATGCTTCCAGCTTCGTTCTTTTTGCTCAGGACTGCTGTTGGCTATTTGTGGTCTTTTGTGGTTCCATATGAATTTCAAGATTGTTTTTTTCTGTTTCTGTGAATGTCATTGGTAGATCACTTTGGGTCATATAGCTACTTTAACAATATTAATTCTTCTAATCCATGAGCATGAGATACCTTTCCATTTTTGCATGTCCTCTCTGATTTCTTTTATCAGCGTTTTATATTTTCAGTGCAGAAATCTTTCAGTTCTTTGGTTAAATGTATTGTTAGGTATTTTATTTATTTATTTTGTAACTATTGTATATGGGATTGCTTTCTTGATTTCCTTTTCAGATTATTCACTGTTGGTATACGGAAATGCTACTGATTTTTATAGGTTGATCTTGTATACTGTTACTGTACTGAATTTCTTTATCAGTTCTAATAGTTTTTGTTGGAGTCTTTAGGATTTTCTAAATATAAGTTCATGTCATCTGCAGAAAGGAACAATTTTACTTCCTGTTTTCCAATTTGAATGTGCTTAATTTCTTTTTCTTGTCTAATTGCTCTGGCCAGTACTGCCATTACTGTTTTGAGTAAAAATGATGAAAATAGGCATCCTTGTCTTGTTCTAGATCTTAGAGGAAAGGTTTTCAACTTTTCCCCATTCAGTATGATGTTAGCTGTGGGTTTGTAACATATAGCCTTTATTGTGTTGAGGTACATTCCTTCTATCCTTAATTTGCTGACTTTTCTTTTTTTATCATGAAGAGATGTTGAATTTTATCAAATGTTTTTCTGTGTCTATTGAGATTATCATACAATTTTTAGCCTTCATTCTGTTAATGAAATGTATCATATTTATTGATTTGCATGTGTTGAACCATCCTTTCATTCCTGGGATAAATCCCACTTGATCATGTGATATAATCTTTTTGACATGTTGTTGGATTCAGTTTGCTAGTATTTTGTTAAGGATTTTTGCATCTATATTCATCAGCGATATTGGCCTATTGTTTTCTTTTTTATTTTGCTCTTGTGTGGTTTTGGTATTGGTGTTAAGCTGGCTTAATTAAATGAGTTTGGAAAAATTCTCTCTCCTTCAATTTTCTTAAAATATTTTATAGAATTCAGCAATGAAGCTATCCAGTTCTGGGCTATTCTTTGTTAGCAGACTTTTTATTACTGATTAAATCTTGTTACTCATTTTTGATTTTTTCAGGTTTTTTATTTCTTCATGGTTCAATCTTGGTAGATTGTATGTGTCCAGGAATTTATCTATTTCTTTTTGGTTTTTTGATTTGTTGGCATATATAGTTGCTTGTAACAGTCTCTTTTGGCATATATAGTTGTTCATAATATTCTCTAATGATCCTTTGTATTTTTTTTGGTATCAGTGTAATGTCTCCTTTTTCATCTCTGATTTTATTTATTTGGATCTTCTCTCTTTTTATCTTAGTCTAGCTAAAGGTTTTTCAGTTTTATCTTTATAAAAAATAAGTTTTGTTTTGTTGATCTTTTGTATTTTTCAGCCTCAATTTCATTTATTTCTGCTCTGATATTTATTATTTCTTTCCTTTTATTAATTTTGGTATTGGTTTTTCTTGATTTTTCTAATTCCTTGAGGTGAATCATTAGGTTATTTATTTGAAATTGTCCTATTTTTTTGATTTAGGCATTTATTGCTGTGAATTTCTCCCAGTACTATTTTTGGTGTATCTCATAGGTTTTGGTATGTTTTGCCTTCACTTTCAGTTTTTTCAAGGAATTTTTTAATTTTCTTATTAAGTTCTTCATTGACTCATTGGTCTTTCAGGAGCATGTTGTTTAATTTCCATGTATTTGTACAGTTCCTCTTTTTTTACTGATTTGTAGTTTTGTTCCATTGTGATCAGAAAAGATATTTGATATAATTTTGATTTTTAAGAATTTGTTGATGCTTGTTTTCTGTCTTAACATTCTTCTGCAAGAAGAATGTGTATCTTGCAATTTTTGGAGGAAATGTTCTGCAAATGTCAGTTATGTCCATTTGGTTTATCATGTAACTATAATGTTTCTTTGTTGATTTTCTGTCTGAATGACCCCCCCCATTGCTGAAAGTGGGCTACTGAAGTACTCTACTGTTATTGTATTACAGTCTACCTCTCCCTTTAGATCTATTAATATCTGCCTTATATACTTGGGAGCTCTGGTATTGGGTGCATAGATATTTATAATTGCTATATCATCTTGCTGAATTGACCCCTTTTTCAATATATAATGACCTTTGTCTCTTTACAGTTTTTGACTTAAAGTCTATTTTATCTGATATGAGTATAGCTACTTCTGCTCACTTTTGGTTTCCATTTGCATAAAATATCTTTTTTCAATCCCTTCACTTTTGATCTATGCGTGTCCTTACAGGTGAGATGAGTCCCTTCTAGACGGCATATAGTTGGGTCTTATTTTTTTATACATTTAGTCACTCTATATATTTTAACTGGAGAATTTAACCCATTTACATTCAAGGTTATTAGTAATAGGTTTGGACTCACTCCTGCTATTTTGTTAATTGTTTTCTAGTTATTTTGTAGATTCTTTGTTTCCTTCCTCTTCTTTTGTTTCTTTGATGTTTGATGGCTTTCTATAGTAGTATTATAGGCCTATCTGAAATGTGTATGGCTCAAACACAATAGTAGTCTAGCTTTTGCTCACATAACTGTTCAAGGTGGTGTTTCTGGTCAGTGTGACTAGAAATTCTCTATGGAATAAATCAGTAGTCAAGGCTGATAGAGGCTCTGCCATCTTCGAAACATGGCTTCCAAGGAATGTAGTTGTCTCAGTCCCCATTGGCAAAGAGAAAGAAAGAGCTAGTAGGAGAAGTCCAGAGAGCAGAGGGCACATATGAGAGGCTCTTCCAGGCTAGGCCTGAGGGGCACGCTTCCTTTTCACATGCATTCCACTGGCTGAGACTCAGTAACTCAGGAGCACAGGCCTTTCCAGGGATAACATTCCAGGACATGAATTTAGTGAAAAGGTCACTGTGGTTTCTTTTCACACTGCCCAACCATTAACTAAATTTCTATAAAATCATGAAATTGCTAGTCTCTGAATGTTTTACTTTATGTCTTCAAAAATCAAGTTGCTTTGACTAAATATTGACAATGTTTTATATGGTTATGCTTTGTCTTATCATTGAGATTACAAACTTTTCAAGGATTGAAATCAACATTTTGTTTCTCTTATCAACTCTCCATCATGATGGTATGTCTCATAATTACTAATATTGGGTCATGTATTAACTTTCTTATGCAATATATGCTACTAACAATTTTGCTTTTCACTTTCTGCATATATTTTCATTTTTGAAAATTTTGTTAATTTTGTTAATTATAATTTGCTATTTATTTATTATATAATTATGTTGACCCTAAATTCAAACTAGTCATTTAGAGTGGAACAAATTTAAATTTTCTTTACTTCTTTCAGAAGATTTTGAGATAAGTTAAAAATAATACTTTGTAAGAATAGCTGTCACTATTTTAGACCAATCATTTAATATTAATATATAGTAAAAGGCAATATACATGCAAATGAAGTAAATCATTCTTAAGTCTCACAAAAATGGAAAAAATATAAAGAAAGTCAGCCTTTGAAAGGGAGTGTGAGTCAAAAGTTCCAAACTTCCTCAAAGACTTAAAAAACAAAACAAGAAAAAGACAAAGAAAGAAACCAGATGCACATTTGGGGCCCATCTATGGAAAGTATTATATATTTTTATAATTTCAACAAAGGTACTAGAATAATAAAATGATCATTATGCATCAGGAGGACTCACAGTGAAAACGGAAACTTACAGAACTGATTAAGTAAGTACTTGTTCATTTTAAAACCATCAGTTGGCAGTACTTTTACAGACTTCCCTCTGATCCTAATTGAATTCAGTAAGGTACACTTGCAAAGTTGCATATTTTGCCAGATTGAGAGTAGATACCAACAACAGCTGGATGTACAAACTAGGTGCTGCAGTGATGACGAATTACAAGGAAAGGGCTGACAGAAGTCTTCATATTTGAATAGGCTGCTACACTGGTAAGCTATAGCAGTCTGAAGACCACTTTGGGGGCACATTGGTGCTGGTTTCCCCAATCTGTCTCTCTATCAATCAATCAATCTATCTATCAAATATCTTTCTATCATCTATCTCAGCATTACTGAAGTATAATTTACATACATTAAAATTTACCTATTTTAAGCTCGCAGTTGGCTGAATTTTGCTAGTAGAGTTGTGTAACCACCACCAAAATCACCCTTAGAAGTTTTCTTGTGTATCTCTGCAGTTGATCTGCTCCCCTGACCCTTGGCTACAGGGAACCCCTGATCTGTTTTCTGTCACGTCAGTTTTTCCTCTTCTAGATTTTTGGATAAATAGAATTACACAGAATATAATCTTTTGAGTCTGATTTGTTTGATTTAGCATAATGGTTTTGGTATTAAACCACATTGTTGTGAAAATAAATATTTTGTTTCTTTTATTGCTGAGTAGTATCCTGTTACGTGGATAGATCACAAATTGTTTATCCATTCATTTGTTGATGGGCATTTGGATTGTTTCTAGTTTTTGGCTATTATGATAATGTTGCAATGAACATGTGTATACATCTTTGTGTGAACATATGTTTTCATTTGTCTTAAATAAATATCCAGGAGTGGGATTGCTGGGTCTTATAATAAGTGTATGTAAAACTTGGTAGGGTACTGTCATACTATTAGGTTATTAAGTATGGAATGTCTGATTTCCTTAAGTACTAAGTTTGAAAGTTAGTATCTCTGACATTTCACTTTAACACTTCTTGGTTTTTGTTTGTGAAGGTACATTCTCAGTCATTCAAACCCGTGTTTCCTTGCGATTATCTTTCAATTTTTTTTAGAGCAATTTTTGTGAAACCATATTAAGTCAAAAATTCACGTTATCTTCGAATATGAGTTCCGTCATGAAACCAATGGAGCACAGCCAGCTTGAAATATCAATGAATTGCTTGGGAAGGATGTGGCTAATGAATACACAGTACCTCGATGGTTTGAGAAGTTCCATTCTGGTGATTTTAATCTTGAAAATGAGCCATGTGGAGCGACGTTGAGACCAACGTGGATAAGGGTGACTTAACGCTGTAGTGGAATTGAATTTATCTCAACCTATGCATGAATTAGCAGCAAGGTTTGACGTTATTATTCCAACAACATTGTACCATTTGAAAAAAATTGACAAGGTAAAGAATCTTGGCAGGTAGGTATCACATAAATTAAATGAGTGTCAGAAGAGAAATCATCTCAAAGCTTCCCTTTCTTTGCTGTCGCTCCATAAGGGCAAACCTTTTCTACACCATATTGTTATATGTGATGATAAGTGGATTCTTTTTGATAATTGCAAGCATTTGGCACAATGGTTAGATAAAGATGAAGTGCTGAAACAGTCAAAAACCGAATATTCACCAAAAAATCTAATGCTATCTGTTTGGTGGTCCAGTGCTGGTATTATATCCACTACAGCTTCATGAAACCTGGTCCGACGATTGCAGTGCGTGTCTACTGCAACCAATTGGTTGAAATGATGAGGATGATGCAGTTAAGCAGCTGAGACTGGTCAACAGAGATAGGCCAATTCTTTTGCAAGACTGCACTCGACCACATATCGCACAAGCAAAGCTGCTCAAACTACAGAAGCTGGATTTGGAAACTCTCTGTCGTTCATGTATTCACCAGAACTTGCACCAACTGACTACCACTTCGTCCGGGCTTTGGACCACTTCTTGCAAGGAAAAATCTCAATTTTCAACAAGCTGCGGAAAATGCCTTTTGCAATTTCATTGCCACTTGCTCTCCAGGCTTCTTCACTGCTAGCATAAACAAGCTACCATTAAGATGGCAAAACTATGTGGACGGTTTAGGTGTATGCTTTGATTAATTGTACTGCTTCTTGTTTGTGATATAATAAACTATACTTTTGATTTGAAATTGGACATTTTATGTTTAATGACCTAATATTTTTCTTAAAGTGGCAGTACCATTTTCCATTCTAACAATGTAGGAGGATTTAAATGACTCCACATTCTCATCAACACTTGATATGATCAACATTTTTAAATTTTAGCTATTTCAGTGGATGTGTAGTAATACTTCATTGTGGTTTTAATTTGTATGTCCCTGATGGTTAGTAATGTTGAGCATCTTTTCATATGCTTATTTTACATTTGTATATAGTCTTTTGTGAATTGTCTGCTCAAATCTTTTGACCATTTTGTGATTCAGTTGTTTGTCTTCTTATAATTATGTGGTAAGTGTTCTTTATATTGTTCAGGCATGTTGACTCATGCCTGCAATCCTGCCACTTTGAGAGACCAAAGCAGGAGGATCGTTAAAGGCCAGAAGTTTGAGACTTGCCTGAGCAACCTAGCGAGACCCTGTCTCTACAAAAAATAGAAAAATTAGTCAGGTGTGGTGCCACATGCCTGTGGGTCCAGCAACTTGGGAGGCCAAGGCAGGGAGATTGCTTGAGCCCAGGAGTTTGAGGCTGCAGTGAACTATGGTGATGCCACTGTACTCTAGCCTGGGTGACAGAGTGAGACCCTGTCTCAAAATAATAATAAATAATAATAATAATGATAATAATAAAAAGAATTCTTTATATATTCTCTCTATAGAAGCCCCTTTTCAGATGTATGTTTTGTAAACACTTTCTCCCAGTTCATGGCTTGTCTTTTCATTTTCTTAAGTATGTCTTTCAAAGACAAAAAGATTTTCATTTTGATGTGAAAAACAATGTTTTACAATACTGATGCTACTTTAAATTTCATTTTTAAAATTTCAAATTCCAGTTGTTCATTACTGGTATGCAGAAATATAATAGCTTTTTGTATGTTTACCTTTATGCTGCAAACTTACTAATTAAATTATGTCTAGTAACTATGTATATTTGATCAGATATTCTATATAGATGATCATGTTTTCTGTAAATAAACACAATTTTATTTCTTCCTTTCCAATCTGGATTTCTTTGTTTCTTTTTTGAAAATTTAATTGCTCCAGTGCAATGTTGAATAGAAAAGGTCAGAGAAAACACCATTGTCTTGTTCCTGATCTTGAAGAGACATCGTTCAGGCTTCACTATTAAGTATGGTGTAATTGTAAATTTTCTTAGATGCTCTTTATCATGTTGAGGATTGTTATTGTTATCATGTTCCTTTCTATTCCTAGTTTGTTGAGAGTTTTCTTTATTTTCTCACAAATGTTGGTTTTTGTCAAATGCTTTCTCTGCATCTATTGTGATGATCATATGGTTCTTCTTTTCATATTACTAACTCATAAATGTTGAACCAATTTTGTATTTCTGGATAAACCTCAATTGATCATGTTGTTTTATGTGTGTGTGTGCATGTGTGTGTGTATTGCTAGATTAGATTTGCTAAAATTTTATTAAGAATTTTTGCATTTGCATTTATGAGAAATATTTGTAGTTTTCTTTTCTTGTAATAGCTTTCTCTGGTTTTGATATCAGTGTAAAACTGGTCTCATACCAGTGGAACAGAACTGAGAACCCAGATATAAAACCATCCTCATATAGCCACCTAATCTTTGACAAAGCAGACAAAAACATACATTGGAGAAAAGAATCCTTATTCAATAAATGGTGCTGGGAAAACTGGATAGCCACATGTAGAAGACTGAATCAGGATCCACACCTTTCACCTCTCACAAAAATCAACTCACGCTGGGTAACAGATTTAAACCTAAGAAGTGAAACTATTAGAATTCTAGAGGAAGATGTTGGAAACACTCTTCTAGACACTGGCCTAGGCAAAGAATTTATGAAGAAGACCCCAAAGGCAATCACGGCAACAACCAAAATAAATAAATGGGACCTGATCAAATTAAAAAGCTTCTGCACAGCCAAGGAAATTGTCACAAGAGCAAACAGACAACCTACAGAATGGGAGAAAATTTTTGCATGCTACAAATCTGATAAAGGGCTGATAACTAGAATCTAC
>RJWJ010047179.1:0-11053 GCA_004363605.1 Indri indri
ATTTAATGTTATAGCTACAGTATATATTAGGAGACAAAAATATTCTGAAATTTCCATGTTAGTGTTCTTATTTCTTGATGTCACTTTCTGAAGCTACCTAAATGAATTATATATGGAATCTCTTATCTATAAGTAAGCCTCTCTCTCTCTTATTCTTCACACCTTTCTTTATTATGCCTTTAAGAGAAGCAAAACAATAGAACTGAGATAGGCAAATTATTCTCTGCCAGGTAAATGTGGCATAGCACCTTGTTTTGTTAATTTTGTGAGCTAATAATGATTTTTACGTTTTTTAATCATTAGAAAATAAATATTTCATGTCACAAGAAAAACATTTGGAATTTAATTTTATTATTCATAAATAAAATTTAATTGGAATGCAGGTGTGCTCATTTGTTGATGTATTGTCTGTGGTTGTTTTCTTGCTACATCAGCAGAGTTTAATAGTGGCAACAACCTCCATTCAGTATTCTCACCAGTTTTCACTATTGCTAGGCACAATACAGTGATAGTTATAAATGCACAGCATTTTCCAGTGTCACATTTATCACTGTACTGTGACTTTTTTTTTCTGTTTATACTAGTGCATATACAACAAGAAAAGTGGGCTTTGAGTGTTGTGCTTTTAAGTTACAGTGGAGTAGCAATTATTTTGTTACTGAATTAGAGGGCAAATAACTCTGTTTATTATGCAATGCTACTGTATTAGTGAAAAAAGAATATATACCTACATTATGAGAATACATACATTCTAATTTCACAGGAAGACAATGGCCAGAAAATTTGAAAATGGAATATCTTATCATAGAAGAATTTCCTGACACATGAAAAAATAAAAATGAAGCTTCAACTAAATAAATTCCCTGAGTGGCTTACTTGTTAGACAGACAAAGAATGCCATTTACTGCTAGTGAATTAATTATGTGTGATTGCTGCTGCTGAACATATGCTGTTTAAAAGAAAACTTATTTAAGACTGCAAGATTTTTAGTGAGATCAGCTGTGTAAAGATTTGAGGATGCTGGGAGCAACATACATAATCAATTTAAAGACAAGGCAAATATTTTTGTAAGATTTTTTTTTTTTTGGCTCTTGATAAGTTGACAAATGTTACTAATAGTGTTCAATTGTTTTTTGCTAAGCAGATGAATCATTGCCAAATTGAAAGTGACTGAAGAATTAAACTTTGTAAATGGTCTGTTTAGAACAACTACAAGACACAATATTTTCCAAGTAGCTGAGAAAGGACTAATTCAGTACAACCTGAAGTGGAATCTGCTAAGAAGTGTTAGAACTGATGGTGGTAAAAAGTATATAAGGAGCAGATAAAAGGTTAGTTGGGAAAATTTATAAAGTTTAGGAAAACAGATGTGTGAAGGCTCTACTAATTCATTGTATTATTCTGCAGATACTTTTAGGAAATAATTTTATTCTATCATGCACAATTCAACTAGACTGTCAATGAGGAATTTGATTTACTTTTCCAGACTCAACTATTGCCAATTATGTGACTTAGAAATTCAAGGGGAGTAACTTGACTTTTCTTATTATACCACAGTCTGATTGTTTTAGCTGTGGGAAAGTTTTATTGACATATTTTTGAGCTCAGGACTGAGCTTGACATTTTTCTGAATGCAGGAACCATCCTCAATTACTATTAAAAAACATCAAAGGGCTTTGGAAATTATTTGTATGCAGAATATATAATGTTTCTCAATGGATTCACCCTAAAATTGAAAGATAAAATAGTGCTTATATGTGAAAATGACATGTGGTAAATCACTTTGATGACACCTAACATTATTTGCATCACAAGTGATATCAAGCTTTTATATACCCTTCCCATGTGGTTAAAGATAAAACAAGAAATGTGATCTCCATCCAAATGCAAATTTTTATTGGATATATTGTCTTACATTTTCAAAGGAAATTTCTGTATTTCAGAATTTACTGTCCACTTCAGAAGCTCTACATAACCTTCACCTAGAAGTGCCTACTCTGTAATGCAATGATAGGCTAAGAGGAAAATGCAAAGAAAAGAATATGATAGACTTTAATAAATGCCTTAAAACCAATTGATATGCTCAATAAAATTATGTGCTTATTTAATGTTAGTTACAGTACCGATGTAGCAGCTGCTTTTCACTCCTGAGCTCGACAGTAAAGGAATAATTACTGGAAACACTTAGGGTTTAGAGAGAAGGAGAGAGATCAAAGTGTGAAGGAGAAAATGGCCTCCTCAGCTAAGCTCTTTCCTGTATTTATTACGAAGGATACGTGCAGAAGGTAAGGGAGTATACAAGGATGCAGAAACTTAAGCAAGCATAGCCCTTTGTAGATAAGGAACATGATGTGTAGATATCAGCTAATAATTCTTAGAACAAAGACTTAGCTGGGGGACAATGATTTGGGCCTTTGCTAACTTCTTGAGTAACATCTGCGCACACAGTCAGCTGTTTTCAGCTGACCTTTGCACATAGCCAACAAGGGTAGGCATTTTCGCCTGTCCTTTCATTCACTCTGCTCACATTCTTTCCATCCATCCATGCTTTCTTCTAGGCCCAGCCTGCACATACCTACTTATGTGAAAATATTTTCAAAGATAAAATATATAAAATCTCATTCCTAATTAGCATTAAATGGTGAAACTTTCATTTTACTTACAGGGAATACTAACTTTGAGACAAAATCTAGCAAAATGTTATCACCCTCTCGCAAAATTAATTTTTCATCCTTACTAGACCTGTACTATGACAAATTATATTCAATTATTTTTATATTTATGTAAACTATATATTAATATACTATAAAATCTCTGTAAGAGTTCTATTTCTTATAAAAATATTTACATAATATGCTCATTTTGCCTTTTGCCTGCATAACCAGAAATATTCACTGCCCTTTTTTAGAAAACGTTTGACTATCCCTCATATAAAAGGCTTGGAAGTTAATGTGAACATATCTCTGCAGTTATTTTGATATAATTAACATTGCATTATTAGAGTAGTAGGATCATTGGGGAAATATTAGGGTATGATGAGTAAAAATTAAAAGGGTCTCCTTCCTTCCATGTAGTGAGGAGTGTTAGAGTAGGGGATGCAACACTCTGAGCATGATTTATGAGACAGAGAGGGCTCTTGCTTCTGCTCACTACCTTCATAAGATAAGAAGAACATGAACATACACAAAGGCATTTTTTTTTTTCTGGTGCTTCTCTCAGAGGCAAAGTGACAAGTTGATACGATGTTTGTTCTCAGGTCTTTTGTTTACTTCTATATGAGCATCTGCGCATCTGCTCACATTGGCCCTTGAGAGCTCAGAAAGTCTCATGTTTATTATTCGGTGCCTGGCTGATGGTTGATTTGGGCTTAACAAGAGAGGAAAGACATATCTGAACAGAAGTTTATCAAATAATAAGCTAGTAATTTTATTGTGCCCTCATTGTTGAAACTTAGTATATCTCTTTAAGTACACAAAAAGAAAAGGGTATGGTTTGGAAGAGTATGATTCACATTTTTTTTTTTCTCTCTGCCTCAGATTTATTTGTATAAGTAGCATAGGAGGAGAGTAGCTTCTGGCAGACAGCAGTTCAGGGGTCACACAGTCCTTTTGTCCTCATGTTGGCAGGCAGAGCACTCTACTCCAGAGCCTTTGTAGGGGCCTGAGCTTGAGCTGGGAACTGCAACCATAGCCATAGCCAAAGCCACAGCCGGGGAATTGATTTGAACCTTGGTCTTGGCCTTTGGCTGGCAGAGCCTGAGACCCTTGGTGATGTGAACATGAACACACTTCTTGACGTTGGCATGTAGACAAATTGATTGAGCTTGAGGCTGAAGCCCTTTGGGATGTTGGGCTTGACTTCCCTCTGCTTTACAAATGACTTCGTAGCCTTGCCATGTGCACACATGGCCTTGGTGGTGTTGGCTTACATCTTCTTCAGGCTTTTCTTGTTGTGCTGCTTGGAAAAGCATATGTTCCTCATAATTTGGGGTCCACTCCCTTAAGAAATTCATATCTTTGTGACTGGGGTTTCTAAATGCTATTTCTGTGCCATTTTGGGAACTGGTTTTGTGTGGCGTGGTTCTTGAACTTGGCCATGTCTGCACCATAACCCACCTAACTCAGGTACTCTTGAACAGCTTGATTATAACACTGGTTTTATCTCACAAATTATTGTATTTGTTATTTCTAACATTTGTAGGTAGTTTCCTAGGCTCTATGGGGACTAACTTTTGATAAATGGCAAGGAATCTGTTAATATGTTACATATATTCTCATAAATTTGTGGAAATTATCATAAAGTTCTTCAATGTTGAAATCATTTTTTTAAAAAGAATTAAATTATCAAGGAAATGGTGAATCACGTTGTGTTAACATGAGTTTATCTGAGAATTGTGCTTTATTACCATTATGAAAGAAGTGAATGTTTCTACTCTTGTTTCATCACTAACTGAAACTCAGAAGCAAAAAAATGATGCTGTTTCTTCAACCTCATCATAGTCTCACAGACTTAAAGTTGATAATGCCTATCATTATTTTCCCATCATATTATTTTTAGTAGCACTTACAAGGTCTCCCAACATTCAAATCACATTTTACTAATGACTGTGGTTTTCCACTATAAATTCAGATAGAAAATATGTTAATGATTTATAAAGTATACAGTAATTCTATTGAGTCAATTCAGAAAACCACTGGTTATTGCAGATAGCAGTCTATGTTAAGTTGCAGGCTACTATAATGCAGGATATCTGAAGCTTTAAAGATATTATACTTATTTCTCTTACTTGATTGCATTATTTCCTACTTCTGAATACAAAATAAGACATAACTTAAAGGACATTTAGCCACTCTTTTAGAGATTATCATGGTATGAAAACAATCATATTCTAGAATTACTTTTTATCTTGATCATGTCAAATCTATTTATTTTACCTTTAGTATGAACAAAATTATAATACCAAAGAAAAGTAGCAGAAATAATCAAAATTGGATGGAATTTAATAACCAAAGATGATTAGGGCCATAGTGATATTTATAAGAATTAATTAAGATGGGGACAATACATTAATGAACAAAATAGCCTTAAAATCTGTCTGGGAATTCTATATTAAAACATGCATGAAGACTTGCAAAACCTTTGCCCTAAAAAGTTTTACTATAGGATTCAGTTCCAGGGTTTTTCTTTTTTGGTACTTAAAGATGGAAATTCATTAAAATGTCTTAATAACCAAGGCCTCCAATTTTTAGAACAGATGTTTACATGCATGCTTCACTGCACTGTAAATAATATGACAAATGCAATTACTTTTCAAAATGCTAAAATATTTTCTAGCCAAAATATAAACATACAATAAGGATTTCCAAAATTTACAAATTATTGTCTGATCAGCATGTAATGTATGCATATTTTTCACATCATCTAGAGTGCTCTGTCACTTTTTCAAATTAATTGCATTAGTAACACCTACTTTTATACCAATTACTTCCTAAAAGCCTTATATTCAGCTATTACTTTCTAATCTCTGTGAGTGGAGTGACAGTAAGTTAGAAGATGATAGCTATGATGTTTGATGAAAGATAAAAAATAAAATTGTAATTTAATTTTCTAAGCACAAAGGAGGTGAGACGCTGCAAACTTTGGTAGAATAAGTTATTAACATGATTTACAGCTCATTTTGTGCTTTTTCTTTGTGATATATACTCTATGTGATGTATAAAATAATGCCAATATGTTAATAAATTGGCTTTATAATTAATATTATGAATCAAAATTTATATACCAGATCATTCCTTTAAATAATATTCTTTGCATGTTATAGCTTAATTAAAGTTACCAAGAACAGAATTTTATGGCTGGGCGCGGTGGCCCATGCCTGTAATCCTAGCACTCTGGGAGGCCGAGGCAGGTGGATCCTTTGAGCTCAGGAGTTTGAGACCAGCCTGAGCAAGAGCGAGACCCCATCTCTACTAAAAAAAAAAATAGAGAGAAATTAGCTGGACAACTAAAAATGTATAGAAAAAATTAACCGGGCATGGTGGTGCATGCCTCTAGTCCCAGCTATGCAGGAGGCTGAGGCGAAAGGATTGCTTGAGCCCAGGAGTTTGAGGTTGCTGTGAGCTAGGCTGATGCCACGGCACTCTAGCCAGGGCAACAAAGTGAGACTCTATCTCAAAAACAAAACGAAACAACAACAAAAAAAGGATTTTTTGATTTTATGTATTTTCCTGATATATGGAATCACCAGTTTCCATCTAATTTCCTGATTGTTGATATTGGCACTTGAAGGTGAGCTCTGATATGGATGGTAAGGTAGATGGTCAATGTCTTCATTAAACGAATCATTTTGATTGGAATTATTGATTGTTCTTATATTTAATTATATCACTAATGCCTTGATTTCTAAATATGACAAGATTTTACCTGAGATAAAATTCTGCCCTAACATTAGAGCAGAACCATGCCATTATCACACTGTCTTGATTATTGTAGCCCTGTAGTAGATTTTGAAATTGGACTTATGACTTCTCACACATTAACTCTGTTCTTCTTTATTACATATTTTTTTTATTCTTAAAACTGGATAATGTAAATTAACCTGTCATCAAGTTCACTGATTCTTTCTCTGCCTGCTCAAATACATTGTTGAGCCTCTCTAGTGAGTTTTTCATTTTGGTTATTATACTTTTCAACTTCAGAATTTATATTCGGATAATTTTAATCATTTTGTGTCTTCATTAATATTCCATATTTTGCAAAACATCGACCTGCCTGCCTGCCTTCCTTTCTCTCTCTTCTTTTCTTTCTTTTCTTTCTTCCCTTTCCTTCCCTCCCTCCCTTCCTTCCTTTCTTTCTTTTTCTTCCTTTCTCTTTCTCTTTCTCATTCTCTTTCTCTCCTTCTTTCTTTCTCTCTCTCTCTCCCTTCCTTCCTTCTTTCTTTCTTTCCTTTCCTCTCTCCTTCCCTCCCTCTCTTCCTCTCTTTCTCTTTCTTCTTTTCTTTTGAAATGGTAATACTTTAGTTCCTTGAACAAATGTAAAATAGCTGATTGAATGTTATAATCTAGTAAGTCCATCTTTTGGGCTTCCTCATGGATTTACAGAGTTATATTGTTTTTTCCCCTGTGTGTGGAACATCGTTTCTTATTTCTTTGCTTTTTTTGTTGTCGTTGTTAAAAACTGGACATTTCAAATAATTTAGTACGGAAACTCTGGAAACTAGTTACCCAGTGCCTTCAAGAACTTGTTGTTATTTTTGCTCATTGTAGTAGTTATTTGATTGTTAAGTGACTTTTGTGACCTGATTCTATAAAGTCTGTATCATTCTCATAGGTGGCCACAAAAGTCTCTATTTGGTTAGTTTCATGGTCACTTAATAATTGGATAGAGATTTCCTTAGATACCTAGAATAATAAGTCTCCCTATCTCTGCTGTGGGACCTTGAGTTTGAAGCATGCCTTCAACCATCAGCCAGGCAACTTAAAGATCTGTTTAGTCTTCACTTCTTGATTGTCCAGAATCTCAAGGTCAGTGAAAAGGTATGAAATTAACACCTTTCCAGGTCTTTCATGAGCATTTGTACAGCCCAAAGCACATGTGTGACCATCTAGATTCCCAGGAATATATCAGCCCTTTTCAAAGACCTGATGGATATTTAATTCCTCAGCTTCTCATTTTAAGCTTTTTGGTTAGTCTGTTGTTTGGCTCAACTGTTACCAGTCACCTAAGGAAGCTGTAAAGTTAAAACATTTAACAAATGTCTTCCTGTGGAGAAGTTTTAGTACTGAGCAATTTTGATTGAAATCTCAAAAAAGATAAGCCTTTTGAGTGGGCTCTTCAAGGAAGCCTCCAGCCAGGTTAAATATTATCTCTTCATTGGGAATAAAGCTTTGAAAAAGCTCCAGATCTAACCTCTCTCCAATACCTGAAAACAGGTTATTATTTTTAAGGCTGCCAGAGAGCTGGGAGATGGGGGTACGACCATGGTAAGTGAAATTTCCACAAAACTCGCTGTTCTTACCACAATTTATTTTTACTAACAAAATTTCTTGCTGTAAGACTTTAGTTAATTTTTAGAGTTATGAAAAATGGATTCTGACAATTTTTTCTACTTCTTAAAATTGTTTTCATAGAGGATTGAAATTTGGAGGTCTTTACTCTGGCATTTTGGTTGATATCTGCTTACCTAAAGATATTTTAACCAAAAATTCTAGCAGACACAATCAGAGCTTATTCATTCGAGAAAAAGTTGGAGTCATGTATATTTATTCACCGGGTAGTGTATATAGTCTTATCCAAACTGGAGTGTACACATTTTACCACTTTGAAGCATTCCAAGCACCATTTGTTAAAGTTATGTGGTTTACTTTGTAAAGAACATAAACACAACTGAAAAGCATATTTAAAATCTATATAGAAAATATTATACAGGCCTCTTTTGCTTAAAAATGTACTTTTTATTCAAGAAATTTGAAGTATAATTAATAAATAGTAACATATTCACTTTACAAAATATTACAGCAATGTACAAAACTGTTGAGATGTTTCACTAAGGAAGAGTTGAATGATTAATTGAAATCAATGATTATGAAAATTTGTGTTTTTTAAGTTGTAAAATCCTAGGAAGTTTGACAGTTTCTCCAAGATTTAATTTTTACATTTTCATGGGAAAAAATGCTATCCTTGAAGCATGCTTCTTTAAAAAAGCTGACTCCTTTGAAATTTTGTGAAATATTTTCAATATCTTTTGCACTCTAACTGCAATGTCCTAACTGATAAAATCAATTCCCAGAGGATCGTCTTTTGTATGCATTGATCCTCCTGAGACAAGACATGAAGTAAGTGCTTTTATAGCTGATGGGGCATTTCAAAGAAGAAATATGGTGAATGGGGAAAATGGAAAATTTGTAGTGATACGTAAGGTTTAATGGAAAAATGGATGAATTACTGTTGTAAAGAGATAATTTAAATGTTTTGGACATATAGTATTGAATTTTATTGAAAAGGGGTAGTATATTTTCTGAGTTGATAATATATGAACAGTAGTAGCTATTTTTTAAAAAATTGCTGGTGATGCTTCTCTAAGTTTGAACATAGTTCATATTTAGTAAGCTAGAATTTGGATGGCAAAAGATAAATAACCAATACTATTAAGGATTTATAAATTCAGAATCTGGAATTCAGAACAACATGGATAATGGTTATTGTAGAAAATGTTGAATATGGAAATTATGTTCACAATTTGCTGAATTACTAAAATATTTGTGAATTTAAAATGTTGGCTGTTCATGGCTAATCTCATCTGGTATTTGGGAAAAGCAGAAATTTCTATTTAGGAAAATCTAGGTAGGAAACGATTTTTCTAAGGAAGAAATTACTTTCCAATTTATCTTCATCCATTCCTTAAATGTCAGTCGTTTTTCATACCACTGGATTATTCATATAAAGCTAGTGTTAAATTATAATTTCGATCTTGAATAAATAGGAAATTAAATAGTTCAATGTCAATTAACCTCTCAGATAAAATTAGTTTATCAATTTTCGCAGAAAGGTAATACTGTGAAAAAAAGGAGCATTGAAAAATGCATCTTGACTAATGGGCTTTTTAGAAGAAAGTTCTAGAATTAGCCTGGATTTCGTGTGAAGGGACAATGAGTGCTACATGTGGTTGTGTGAATCATCTGTTCATATGGCATGCCAAAATTCAGGAATGTGATGGTAAGAACAGAGGAAGGATGATCTTACTGCATGGTTGACCTATTTGTTTGTATTAGCGTGTTCTGGTTACTTCACGTTGGAAAGATGTCTAAAGACTGTGAGGTGCTGTAAAGATAAATAGATATAAACAATATCTGTGTAAGGCCAGACTCTACCATACGTGCTGTCTGAGAACATTATTTGTCTCAACTCCAAAGTCAAGTTCTATTTTTACTTATTTTTGTTTTTATTTCAGAATATTATGGGGTACAGATGTTTACATTACCTATATTGCCTTTGCCCTGCCTGAAGTTCTTCTTTAGTAAATTGAAGATGTTTATTTCAGCGATCCCTTTATAAGCCTGGATTCCAGATGAAATCGGTATCACTCCCAAAATTCTTGCTTATAAATACTGTTATAATGGAAATTCAGCGAAAAATTTTATATTAAATTTGAAAATAAGAAAAAAAGATTGGTAACCTATCCTTTCAATGTCATGTAAGAGTAAAAGATTATGTGGGAGAATATATTAAAAAATAAAAAATTACTTATGCCGGAAACTAATACTATCTAATGGTGGATGTTGTTCCATCAGTTTTAAAGGCAATGGAACTACTCAGAGGAAAATCCTACCCAGTCATGTTGAAGCTTAACTGATCAAAAACAACTGATGAAATCTTAATTATTATATTGACAGTGTCTGTGTTTCTGTTAGACTTCACTCTAACTCAGGGACCTAATGTTTACTTTTTATCGCAATCTGAGTGTCATATCCACACATTGCTCCTAAACTCCTGGATATATCATTCTATTTCAAGTAACATTAGAAATACACAAAAAATAGTTACCGTATGACTGTATGGTTAAGAGTGTGTGAATGTATTTATCTGTGAGTGAGTGTGTGTGTGTGTGTATGCGAGAGGGAGTATGTAGGTGTGAGGGTGTGGGTGTGAGTGAATGTATGAGTGCATGTGTATGTGTTTATATACGTGAGAAACCGTGTGTGTGATTGTATAGGAGTGCGAGTGTTGGGTGTACGATACTGAATAATAATGGTATGTTTTTTTTTTATTTTTTATTTTTTTTATTTTATTTTATTTTTTTTTTATTTTATTTTTTTAATTGTTTGTTGTTTATAGGGGTAGAGGTGTTTAGGTTACGTATGATGCCCTTGCCCCCCCTTCCCCCCAAGTCCCAGTCCCAAGCATGTCCATCTCTCGGAGGGTGCGCATTGCACCCTTTGTGTATGCATATATCCGTCCCCTCCTCCCCCTCGCCCCTCCCCCTTCCCCCTCCCTCCCTACCCAACATCCAATAGATGCTATTCTTATATGTACACTTATGTGATGTTCAGTCACT
>RJWJ010047180.1:0-11027 GCA_004363605.1 Indri indri
AAGTTATACCAAATAAATGTTACATTGTCATCACCATCATTATTAGCATTATTAACACAATATGCATAGTAATGATATTGATGTTAATATTAATTATACTAATTAAATATTTATAAAATAGAACTCTTCCTCCATTCCCTAAAACCAGATACTCAA
Organism: Indri indri; assembly: GCA_004363605.1. Classification (NCBI taxonomy): domain Eukaryota; kingdom Metazoa; phylum Chordata; class Mammalia; order Primates; family Indriidae; genus Indri; species Indri indri. The sequence continues at coordinate 157 of RJWJ010047180.1, forward strand.
ATATATCTCTCTTTAAACTATTCCCTCTGCCAAAAATCCTATTACTAACCGTTTTTATTAGTGATTCCTACTCACTAAAAAAAAAATTCTGATTTAATATTACTGCTTTAGAAAGATTCTCATGACACCCCAAATCAGGTAGAATTATTTATTCTTCTCTATGTTCTTTCCTGTGATGCCCGTAACATACATGACCCACATCCGATGCAATAACTGTCACAATATATTGAAATAGTTAGGGTTCTTGTCTATATCCGTAAGCAATTATTAGGGACCGTGTCTTGTTTAGCTCAGTGAGCTGAGGGCAATCGCAGTTCCTAGTGGATAGTAAGCACTCATAAAGATGTACTGAGTACATCTAGATAAAATCAAAGACACAGTTTTTTACAATAAATAAAATATAACCTAACAATCATCCTCTCTACCCTGATAGTAGCTCTGAGTGAGAAAGTAATTTAAGAAAACTTGCTGATTATTCCTGAGAATGGAAAAATTAGAACTTTATTACTTATGTATTTATTTAAAGAAAACCAGTCATGTCCAAATAAGTCAAAGTGTCACTGGCCTTCCGTCAGTTATGTAGTTACGGCATTTTGCCTCTAATGACCAGTTTCTTATCAGATATGAACCACTAACAATGTATAGAGACTAAAGTTTGAGATTATGGTCATTAAATCTCTTAATTTCTTAATGTTTCTCTTCATCTCAAGATGTTTTTTCCCAAAAACAGCTCTTACAGCTCTTACTTATTGAGTTTTCTAATCACAAATACCACATCAGTCCATATTTATGACAAAACATCACTCTTACACGAACACTGAGGTTATACCCTACAAATTCTGAGATGGTATGCCTAAATACATAATTCACTGGCATCAATTTATAGGAAAAATACAAAATATCTTTAAGAATGTTTAATAATATGTCTCTAACTTCCTGGCATTTGACAAAATTAAGTTACAGAGTATAACCAAAGGGGAAAATATTTCTAAATTGAATCTATTTGTGATATACTGGTTTAAAATTCAAAACTGCCAACATATTCTGTTTACTCCCTTGGCATCTGCTGCATCTGCCAACTGGCGGCCAAAAATTAGAGCAGACTTAACTAATTAGAAGGGTCCCCATCTGGTAGCTGAACTTCTTGTTTATGCTTCCTTTACATTCTAAGTACAGAGATTCGAACCAGAACTTCTGTGGTTTATAGCGGAGGAGGCGCTCTCTGGCTAGCCTTCTAGCTATTGTCCTGCTGAGCTGAACTTGGCGCAGATGGAAGTGTTTTCTATATTTTATGGCCTCCCTCCCTATGTTCCCCTTGGGATGAATCATCTTTGCCACAGGAGTTTCCATTGTCTCCTAAAACAATTTTTTTTCATTCATTTTTATCTCTGTAGGCCTAGACCTAGGACTAGGAGTACTTTATTGAGAAATAAAAGCTTCCAAAAAGAATCCATGCTTTAGTAAACTCAATACTGAACTTACTAAGAATAAAATTGGAGGAAAGAATTAAAGGGAAATATCATAGATGAGTTTATTTCTTCATAATTTTTACTTAATCTTCATGAGTACAGTTTCCTAATAAAGCATATTTCTGGCAGGATCAGGCAGCAGTTATAATCGCAGACTTATGTTGAAATTCTGGCCCTGTCTGCTACTCGTTGTGTGTCCCTCGGCAAATTGACCTCACCTTGCTAAACCTCAGTTTCCTCATATGCACATTTAGAACAATATTTTAATTGCTGTTTCATAGAATTATGAGGATTAAATGAGAAATTACATGCAAAATGCTTAGCACCACTGGTTCTTTTCTGGCATAAAGAAAACTAGCCACCAAAAACCACCCAAAAAAACATTAAAAAAACCCTCATTATTATTATTGAGAATAAAGGCCTAAAATATTTTAAAGGATTATAACTAATAGTCTTTATGAATGTAATACATCTTGCACCAGTTGGTTCTTTTGAAGTTTAGTTACTTTGTTATATTTTTTAAGTTCCTCTTAGAAGCATTTTGATTTCCCTGAGCAAATTCCAGTCAATATTAGAGGAAGACTAAAAACATGACGCATCACCAAAGAAAGCAAGTATGAGATTAATTTTCATTAAGAGAAACAGAATTACTCCATTCACTTTATCATCTTTTTGTCTCTTTTCCAATGTTAGTTTTTCCCACTAAGCAGACAAGAAGTGACAGTAAATTTGAAAACAAACTTACTTGGAGGGTGTTGAGGTGTTTATTCAACATCTATTAAACACCTACTACGTACTAGCACTGTTTTAAGCCTGCGAATACAAAGATAAGACATTATCTCTGTTTTCAAAGAGTTCACAGTGTTTTAGGGGATCTGGGTATATGATAAATAATTAGGTTTCTTATCAATAACCCAAGCATGTTATAGTGTCTGAGAACACTTATGGGAGTAGTGACTCCTGAGATAAATTCTAAAGAGTTCATAGGAGTGAGCGGAGCTCCATGTGATGGATGAAAGATACTATCGACACAGTTAGAAAGAGCAGCATGAGCTCAAGCATGGAGTGAAATTGAAAAGCAGGATGGTATTTGGGGTGGGGGGATTAATACCAGCAGTTTAGAATTGCTGGAACCTAACAAGCATGGCAGGCAGCATAAAGGGCAGAGAGGGAGGAGGTGACCCATTGTAGAAGGCCTGATGTAGGAGTTCAATGGCAATGAGAAGCTATTGAAAGGTTTAAAGTAGTGAAGTGATGGAGACAGGTTTTCATTTTAAATGACTCTTTCAGCAGCATTGAGGAGGATCTATCTGAAGAAGTAGTCAAGATAAATTTGCTGCAACTCAGCAAGAGCTAAGGAAAAACAACCTCAACTAGGGCAGTAATCGTTTGAATAGAATAGCTAGGGCAGACTCCTGCAAAGGACATGAAATACAGGGCCTTGGTGCTCTAATGATGTAAATGTGGGATGGATATGTCATGGCAAATTTGGTGCAACTACAGGAAGAAATGAGAATCAGGCTTGGAAGGAAGAAGTTTATTACACTCAAAGGTCTCAGAGAGGAGATCACCACTTGCCATGCAGGGCCACAAAGGAAAGCACCAGTGTCCCTCGGGAGGCAGATGACAAGAGCACAGCAAGAGCTTGGCCCATGCATGGCCTTTATTGGAGTTTCCTCAGGAAAGGCAAGATGGGGCAAAGTGAGCAGTGTAGGATTGGCTAGTTTGAATAATTTCAGCAGACGCTAAGCTATGGGGTGGTTCCTCGTTGTCTAGTGCCTGGTTTCGAAAATGATCAGGGCAGAAGAATATTGCTCCCTGGGGTGTACAGGCCAGACAGGAGATAGGCACCACACTCCCAACTGGTTGTTTGCTTATCAAAGGCATTCTCCCGACTGAGTCTTTTGCCATCTCTAAAACCTAGCCAGTAACAGATTCTCTCTTTAAGTCAACTGTAGCCAGTCTCCTCTGAGCCTTTTCTTGACTAAGCCTCAGATGGTGTATAAAGACTGAACAACATGCTAACATAGTTTCTAACAGCTTAAGGCCACAACCCTAGGATGACTCTCAACCCTCTTAAAGTGCCTGCCTGAGAAAACTCAAGGCTGCTAAAAGAATTTATTGTTTGCTCCAGCCAACACAACACCTGAAGATATGGCCCTTCGGCCTCCCAGACTCTGTGTTAACTTCAATAAGTGCCAGTTAGCAAACCCACATCGGTCTCACAGGGACAAACCACCCTTTCTGTTTTTGTAATTTTTCACTTGCCTGACTGTACAGAGCCCCCACTCGCCCCCTCCCCAATCCCGCATTCTCCCTTTAAAACACCTAGTTGCTTCTGTACAAATTCAAGTTGATTGAGTTCAGTTCACTCATCTTCTTTCAATAGGCCTCTTTTTCCTACTGCAAAAGTGTATCTGATTAAAATTCGTTCTTGCCACTTTAACTGGTGTCCAGCTTTATTTAAAATACGTACAATACATTTGGTGATTAATCCAATCTGGGGCATGAGTCGGTGTGGTAACAGACAGGAGGGATGACCTTCATTTGCAGTTGACTGACTGGAAGATTGTGAAACCACACATGAAACTGGAGAACAGAGGAAGAGAAACCAGGTGAAATGCCTATTGCTCATAGCGGGAGTATTGCTGGGGGGAGGTTCTCAGCATGTCGGTTATAATTGAAATCATATGAATGAATGAGAAAGTCTAGAAAATGTAAGACTGAGAAAAGGAATAGCTCGAGAATGAAAATCTGGTGGAAAATGAACTCTTTTTTTAAGTTAGAAAGTTAAGTCATTAAATGTTGTCAAAAATGAACTTTTAATGAACACAGTTCAGTATCATCCTTCCTATAATGCTTTAGGTCCCATGACGTAACATAAAGTCTAAAATGATCTGGACTTTGGAGTCAGACAAACTCGAGTTCAGGTCCCACTTCCACAATTTACCATTAGTGTGACTTTGGGCAAGTTATTTTAAGACTCTAAGGTTCAGTTTCCAACCCTGTAAGAATGATGCAATGCGTTTCCCTCTGAGCTTTGCTGGGAGGACGAATCAATGGAGGTAATGCCCCTAGCACAGTGCGGGGCTGACAGTAATCCCTTCATAGGGGCACCTGTTTTGATGAGAGTCTTTTTCTCTAAAAATGTTAGTACTGTAAAATGATCCCATAGTTTAAATTTTGTAATCAACAAATTAACAGTGTGATCTCTGCCAGTTGATTATTTAAATATGAGTACCATGTGTTAATCACTCCCCAAACACCTGGTATGTACCTCAGCATATGTATTAATAAATGAGGCATAATTAAAAAGGCAATTTGTGGTCAATTCTTATAATCACAATCTGGGTAATATCTTTAGATATAATGAAAGTTAAAGAACTGCAATCATGCTTTAATGGATTTTTAATGGAGGATTTATCACATTACATGCAATGCATTCTAGACATCTAGAAGAGTTTGGCTCCAAAGTGAAAATAATAGTTCCCTCACCTGCCCAAATCTTCTGTTCTCTTACCCATAAATTTAGACACAAACTACCTGTCACAGTCACTCTCAGAAAGAAGCCAAGTAGAAAAACATGAAAGGAACAAGAACCAAAACGAGACATAGCATACAATAAAGGCACAAATACAGTTTGAGTTTTACCAAACCAAATGCATTATACTAGGTCCTATAAATTATGCCCAAAAAAGACTGCCCTCAAGAAACATACCCTCTAGGAGCAGAGATATGATGTCAAATCATAAATAAATCACATCAGCATGAGCCCCTCAGAAGAGGATTTAAAAAGAAGATTTTATTAGAGATTATATAGCAAATGAAGAGTAAACCTTATGATAAGTAGATTCACTCAAAAATATGTGGTGGGTATGTGTGGGTGGCCTTGTTTTTAAGCTTGAGTATGTAGTGGCAAAACAAAGAGTTTCTGGGAGGCAACGACTGGTCTGTTCAGCATCAGTTGATTCATTTCTCGGGAGGGAGGAAGCCTGTGCAAGGATCAGAGTCTTTCCATGTCGTTAAGAGGCAATAGTGTGCAAGAAAAACTTAAATATTTTAAATATGATACTTAAAAATACAGTAAAAATAACCAAAACTTGAGTATTTCATGTCAATAAAATAACTCATTTGATATCATTACAATCGATATAATTAATTTCTTTTTTACGATTTCATTGACAACACCCTATATACATTTGTCAATATCAAATGAGCAATGCATGGCCTCAAAACACAGGCCTATGTGACCCCTGTTATCCTACTTATGTAGCCTGGATCATCCTTGATTCCTGTGGGAAACAAGCATAGCATAATTAAGTTTTTTAAAAAGAACAATAAAAACCTTGACAGAGCTCTGTTTCTATGGACAGGCAATCCACTCCTATTGCAGGTCATGAAGTCTTCCCTAATGGTCAAATGGATCTTTACACCAATTAACTGTGTCTAGAAAGAGTCATTAGTGTTGCCTTTTTGACCTCATCAAGTTTTCTCGATCTTTGCATACAAATTGCTGTCAGTATTTTTTAAATTTTTGTTTTAGAGGTGGTGATCTTGCTGTGGTGCCCAGGCTGGTCTCAAACTCCTGGCCTCAAGCGATCCTTCCACTACAACCCCCTAAGTTGCTGGGACTACAGGCATGAGTCACTCTGCCCAGCTGCTGTCAATATTTTGAAAAAGCAAACCCACAATAACCCAAACGCAGTACAGCCATAATTGACTGATCATCATTGGAATTAAAAAATCTTATTCAAAAAGTACTTTTTATATATTTCTAGGTATGTTTTTTTTATTTTACATAATGCAGTATTTAAAAAATCCTAAAGAATTAAAAATACACAATGAAATATTAGGCTTAGCTACATCAAATTGTCATTTTTATAGGTCAAAAACAACAGATTATTTCATATGATCTAACTTAATATATGACCTGGAAAATATTATATGTAAATATCAAACATAATATAGGATCCACATATCCAGATCCCAGGTAAAGAAATAAAGTCTTACCAATATAATTGTGCCCCTTACCAAAACAATGAAAGCTGTCAGCCAAACAGGTGAATATCCTTACCTATGTGTTCCTTCCTGATCTCAATCTCACCTCCCCACCATCCCAGCACTGCCATAGAGGTAACTATTATCTTAAAAATGTTGATTATCTTTACAATCATTTCTTTATACTTTATTCAAATAATGCCATCATGAAGATTCTTGTATAAGTTTCTCTGAGCACATGCAAATGAGTTTTCCTAAAATAATACCACAGTGGAGGTGCTGACTTACAGGGCACGTACACCTTCTGCATCACTGAATATTGCCCATGATTCTCCAATGTGGCTATTCTAATTTATATTATTACCTACAGTTAAAAGTTCACGTGGCTCCACATCTGCACCAAGACATCATCATCAGACGTTTTAATTGTTTCCATTCTGACGGGTATAAAACAGTCTTTGTGGGTTTCATCTGCATTTTCCTGTTTACTAATAAAATAATTATTTATTAGGCATAAATGTTACAGTTTCCAAATTTGAGCATAGGTTATATATCTACTCCAGGTTTATGAACTATCTGGTCATATCTGCAGGGCTGATAGAAAGGAATCACTGGAAATCTGTTTGAGTGAGAATCCGAAAAATCTTTTGGGAGACAGGGAATTTCTGTGCACACACTTAACATAAGGCTATTTGGATAATAGCTAAGTGGAAATTGAGTCTGGATGTTGTTTAGGGTAGAAGCCAATGTTCTCCACAATTCACTCCTCTGGACCAGCCTCATGGACTCATAAACAAATCCTAGAGAGAGAAAACAACCATGGAAGAAGGTTTTATAAAAATCTCTAAGACATTGGAAGCTCAAGGCCACGATGCTTTGAAGTTTCCATAAGAGGGTGTATTGCAAGTGTCACGCACATGATGTCTGCTATTTTCTTCAGCTTTCCAGCTCATGAGCTGACCAGGGCTCTAGAGGATTTTGACCCTGTTGTCCCTTGGGCATATCTGTTGCTGAGAACACAGATTGCCAGGCCCATGCCAAGGCTTCAAACAAGATTCTTCCCACAGCTCTTCTGTTCCAGATGTGAGAATAGTTTGGCTTCTTCTCAGAGCACTCTGCTTTAGGCTTCGACCTCTCCCTTTCTTTTGCTTCTCATTTTTAAAAATAAAATAAACTATCCCCTTACACATGTAAGATAAAATATAAAAACAGAAAAGAACAGTGGGCATTAGGTTCTCACATGCTTTGTGGTAATTTTTAGTTTGTGTACCTAAATAGTCAAAGGAGCAATTAGATTGCCTCGATTATGATGGTCAATCTCACAAGAGTAAGAGTGTGAAAGAAAGGAAGAAAATAAATATGAGGAAAAGTAGTAGAACTTAACATTTTGCTCCCTGTTTTCTCCCTGTTTGTTGTACCCTTTACATCTAAGTTCTGCCCCCTCAAATGGACTGTAAGCTCTTTCTGTGCTGGTAGTGCCACTTGTGTGTTTTGTGTCTTGAGGTCCTACACATGGCATTACAGTTCCTCTACAAGTATTTGTGAATGGTAATATCAGTCAACACATTGAAGTTCACATAACCAGATAGATATCTTGAAGAGTTAACTCTACCCTTTTGGTTCTGTATTAAAAAAAGCTGATTCTTATTAAGTAAAGGAGAAATCCAACATACAGAACATAGAGGAATACCTCATTTTATTGCATTTTACTTTATTATGCTTTGCAAATATTGCACTTTTTACAACTAGAAGGTTTGTGGCAACCCTGTTTCAAGCAAGTCTATCAGTGCCATTTTTCCAACATCATGTCTGTGTGTCACATTTTAGTAATTATTACAATACTTCAAACACTTTCATTATTATTTATTAATATGTTATGATGATCTGTGAGCAATCTTTGATGTCACTATTGTAATTGGAGGGGAGGGTAGCACAAACTGCGTCCACATAAGGTGGCAAACTTAATCAATAACTGCTGTCTGTGTTTTAACTGTTCCAACCGCCAGTCATTCCCCCATCTCTCTCCTTCTCCTTGGGCCTCCCTATTAGATGAGATTCAAAAATACTGAAATTAAGCCAATTAATAACCCTACAATGGTCTCTAAGGGTTCAGGTGAAAGGAAGAATCACACATCTCTCACTTTAAATCAAACACTAGAAATAATTAAGCTTAATGAGGAAGGAATGTCAAAAGCCAAGATAGGCAGAAAACTAGGCCCTTTGTGACAAAGTTAGCCAAGCTGCGAATGCAAAGGAAAAGTTCTTGAAGGAAATTGAAAGTGCTACTCCAGTGAACACACGAATAAGAATACAAAATGCCTTATTGCTGATAAGGAGAAAGTTTTAGTTTGATAGAAGATCAACCCATTAACAACAGCGCCATACCCCGGGGAACCTGTGGCCTTGGGGCCATATGTGGCCTTCTGGATCCTTGACTGCAGCCTTTTGACTGAATACAAACTTTACAGAACAAATCCTAAGTGATCTGCAGGTTTCCTACCCAGTCTGTGGAGGCTGAGATTGTTGAGGAAACTGCAGAAGAAAAGTCTGAGGCTAGCTGAGGTTGGTTCATGAGGTTTAAGGAAAAAAAGCCACCTCCATAACATAAAAGTACAAGGTAAAGCAGCAAGTATTGATGGAGAAGCTACAGCAAGTTTTCCAAAAAATCTAGCTAAGATAATTGACAAAGGTGGCTATATTAAACAACAGATTTTCAACAGAAACAAAACAGTTTTCTATTGGGAGAAGAAGCCATCTAGGACTTTCATAGCTAGAGGGGAGAAGTCAATGCCTGGCTTCCAAGCTTCAAAGGACCAGCTGACTCTCTTCTTAGGGACTAACGCAGCTGGTGACTTTAAGTTGAAGCCAATGCTCATTTACCACTCTGAAAATCCTAGGGCCCTTAAGAATTATGCTAAATCTACTCTGCCTGTGCTCTATAAATGGAACAACAAGGCCTGGAATGACAGCACATCTGTTTACAGGGTGGTTTACTGAATATTTGAAGCCCACTGTTGAGTGGCTCAGCAAAAATGATTCTTTTCAAAATATTATTGCTCATTGACAATGCACCTGCTCACCCAAGAGCTCTCATGGAGATTTGCAAGGAAATTAATATTGTTTTCATGCCTGATAACACAACATCCATTTTGCAACCCACGGATCAGGGAGTAATTTTGACTTTTAGTGTTATTATTTAAGAAATACATTTCATAAGGCAATAGCCACCATGGATGGCAATCCCTCTGATGGATCTGTGTAAAGTCAATTGAAAACCTTATGGAAAGGATTCATCCTTCTAGATGCCATTAAGAATATTGGTGATTCATGTGAGGAGGTCAAAATATTAGCATTAACAGGAGTTTAGAAAATGCTGATTCAAACCCTGAAGATGTGACTGAATTGCTGCAATCTCATGATAAAACTTTAACAAATGAGGAGTTGCTTCTTATGGATGAGCATAGAAAGTCATTTCTCAAGACGGAAACTACCCTTGGTGAAGAGGCTGTGAACACTGATAAAATGACAACAAATGATTTAGAATTTATATCTACTTAGTTGATAAGGCATCAGCAGCGTTTGAGAGGATTGACTCTAATGTAAAAGAAGTTATACTGTGAGTAAAAGACTACCAAACATCATCACATGCTACAGAGAAACCTTCATTAAAGGAAATGTTTCTAGATGTGGCAAACTTTTTTGTCTTATTTTTCAAAATTGCCACAGCCACCCCAAGCTTTAGCAACCACTGCCCTGATCAGTCAGCAGCCATCAACATCGAGTTAAGACACTCCTTCAGCAAAAACATTATGACACACTAAAGGATCAAATGATCGTTAGCATTTTTTAGCAATAAACTATTTTTTAATTAACATACATAAACGTTTTAGACAAAACACTATTGGATACTTTAGAGGCTACAGTATAGTATAAATGTACCTTTTATATGCAATGGGAAACAAAAAAATTCATGTGACTCTCTTTATTGCAGTATTAGTTTTATTGTGGTGATCTGGAAACCAACCTGCAATAACTTCAATATATACCTGTATTAAATTACTTTACTTTGGAAGAAAAAATAGGAGATAGAAGAAGGAGGTGATTTTTTTTATTAAAAAAAATATGAAAAAATTTAAACAATTTTAAAAATACTTTAAAATAATAATAGCTACCACTTTGGGACATTATTATGAGCCAAACACTAATCTCTCTCTCTCTCTGTCTCTCTCTCTCTCTCTCTTTCACACACACACACACACACACACACACACAAATGCACACATGCACACGCATGCACACATGCAAAAGCCCAGATGTTTAAATCTCATCTGTCTGTGAATGCAAAATAAAGTCCTTTAATCTTCCATTAGTTGCTTTGAATCCCTACCTATCAAATTACTGAGG
>RJWJ010047181.1:0-11054 GCA_004363605.1 Indri indri
CTTCTTACATTGTGCTTCTCACACAGGACACCTCTTCTGGCTCCATCTCTCAGGGCCCAGCTAAAGTTGCCTCTGCCCTACGGCCTTCCCTGGCCATGCAGGTCCACGTGCATCTCCCTCCCCTAAGAATGCCTGAGTCGGTTTGACATAGGTGCAGGTTTCACAGTCCCATCTAGCCACTCTGTGCCACTGCTACTCAGTTATCACCATCTTGTTTCTATTATTGTTGGCTGTGTACGTGTTTATCTCCCCACTGTTTTAAAACTCCATCAAAGAAAGCATCTTTTCTAATCCCTCGTTAAATCCCCCCGAATCTAGCATAGGACTGCCACACAGTAAGTACTTAATAAATATTGGTCAATTTGAACAACTTCCTGCCTATATTGTCAATTTCCTGAATGTGAAGGCCAAATATTATCATTCTTCCTTATCGCTCCAACGTCCAGCAGAGTGCAGTTAACCCTTGCCCCCAGCAGATCCCCTGATGGATACAGTTAAATCCATTTCCACAGAACAATCCAACCAAAGCTGATATCCCAAGACGATCTTAAACAGAGCACACCTAACTGCTCCAGAACCTGCCCGGGCTCCACTATGTTCCTATTGTGCGACTCATGGATGAATATTGCTGAAAGAATCTTAACAGTAAAAAATGCAATGGTGAATGGATATCTGTATTTATTGAGCTTTTGCTGTCTGCCAGGTAGGAAGTTTACATAAATTAAATCAATAGGATACTCTCATTTACCAACATTTGCAACAATGACTGAATGGAGATTGGATGAAACTGTAGTGAAAAGTCCGGATTAAGTCCCAGCCCTGCCATTTAGTAGCTATTTTATTTGGACAACTACTGGGCTTCCATTTTCTCCCTTGTATAATCAAGATAATATCACCTGTCCTACCTGCCAAAGAGCTGTGTTAGAATCAAATGAAATGATGTTTCTGACACATAATTGGTATGTAATAAATTTTTAATAAAGGAGTGATACACACAGCTGGGCTTTGTATACATGTAATGATATAGCCAGTATCCTTTTTAAAATATATTCCCCCCAAAACATTAAATTTAGACATGGGTTATTCACTTACACAAGATTCCGAGTTACCATCTATGAGAACAGCCTGCCTCCCAAAAAAATCTCTGCTCTTAAGTGCCCATTTTCCTTATGAAGGGTTTTATAAATTATCTGAGACATGTTTCCACATCTTATATATCACTACAATCAAATGAAACAGTCATTAAGAAATCTTTGAAATATTCTTTTGGAATAAATTATGTAAATTTATGTTAATAGTACTATTCTAATCTCCAAAAAGTCATTGAAAGGGTATTGAATCTAAACACATCTATGCAATTGAAAGTTATTTTAAAATATTATTAAGCGTCCATTCTAGCTTATAAAAAAGTGAGATTCTGTCTTTTTTTTTTTAAGGAAAAAAAAGAGATTTTTAACCCTTGTACCTGTTTCAGGTGCTCGAAGTGATAGAGATGTTTTGGGACCCTTTCCCCAGTACGTATAAGGAGTGACAGAAAGATTAAATAAGGCGTAGGGCTCCAGGCCTTCCACTGGAAATACAGGTAAAGACTGTTGTTCACTAGCCAAGAACTAAAATATAAGCACAAAACATTATTTTCTCGGAGGGAGAATTATAACATATTTCATTCCTAATTAACTAAAATCTCCAAACTTTGGTTCACATGTAAAATCAAAACTTGCAATTTTGGAAATGCTAATTTTGGTCAGTCCTATGTTTTACCACATAGACCAGTTAAAGTATGTCCAACACAGCCATTAGCACTAAGCAGTCGGACTGGCTATAAACAAGTGTTCTTGGGAATAATCTTAATAACTGAATGCCACGGAAATGACAAAGAGGGGATTGGCTCAGTGAAGAAAGTACAAATCAGTGTGGGCAGGGCTGATATTGATGGTACAGTCTATTTGGGAAATGGAAGTTACTAGGACCAACACCATACCTTAGAATGAGCACTAAATTCCACACCGTAGAAAAGTGCACCCCAGTCCACTGCAGGGGGCGCATCCCACAGGACTTGAAAACTTGAAGCATTTCCTTCAATCCTAAATGAAGACACTTGAACAGAATCCGGGATAACCTTAGGGGTAAAAGAAAAATTCCCTATGGAATGAAAGAAAGAAAGAAACAGAAGGAGAAAGACTGAGGATTATTGCTCAATATAAAAACCATGGAAAATCAATAAAAATTACTGATAATTAGAACTAAAACAAAATTTCTCTTTCCTTTAATATATCCTGAAAATGATCTTTTTCTGACTTTTTCAGGCTACAAATTTGTGTTAAGATTAAACTGACTGCAAGAAAACCAACAGAAACTACTAAAGCCTTGTTCCTCTTAAAACATAATTCTTAAGAAAAACTCCCCTCTTAACCATTCGTTTAACAAAAGGTGTGGGGGAGAAAGGGTAGGCAGGAATAAAATATTGTACCTGGCAGCGGTTTGAGGGATGTCTGAATAATTGTGAACTGATTAAATTTGGCTGCTTCCAAAACAGAGACACTGGTTCTCTGACCTATTTCCTGAGTTGTGATAATCCTAAAGCCATTGATCCAGAAGAGACGACCACTATAGTACATCAGTGCATTCTGGGAAATTTCAGAAGTACTCCAGGCTGCAAATTCTGTGATGATGGTATTCCCAGCACTGCTAAAACACAACACCAGTTAGCATGTGTCTGAAGTGGGGGAAGGGCTGTTCCATGCAAGTCCTTCTGAGAATATGTATTTGTGAGTATGTGTATGTGCATACCTATGAAAAGAAACAAAATACTTTGTGACAATAATCGTCATTATTTTTAGGTTCATATTAAGTTGATTTTTTACATTTTTCTTAAAGCAGTAGAGCTAAAGTAAATTTTCTAAGGGCTTTTCTTATTGATGTAATATTGCAATAGTTAAGACTGTTTACACAGGTTTCAGCTTTTAAAAAAGATTCGTGATTTTGGTAAAACTCTACGTCAAAGGGACAACCTGAATTCTCATTACTCGATTAGCACAGAGATCACATCTTTGGTTTATTCCATGTGCTCCTACCACTCTTGCATAAACATAAGAAAGACGTGAGGCAAGATACTTACAGGACTTGGAAATGAGGTTATTATTCAGAAATGAAACCAATAAAAAACAATGCATAAAGTATAAATTTGCCATCTGCACACAAGGCTCAAAGATAGCCTATAGATGTGAGGCAGAAGGGCTTTGAGACCAACCAAGGACAATGCAGTAAATCATGCTGGAAATAGCAAGAGTTAGGATTCAGGTATAATTGTGACTTTTAAAAGGAAAGCCTATTGTATTGAGAGATTTGAAAAAAAGGAGACACCCAAAGTGCAAGAATTTGTGGCCATTTATCCAGAATTGACAGGGAAGACAGTTCCTGAATGTGTTAGCCAGGAGGACCCCAGGCCCTAGAGACACAGAATAGCTCTGTATGAGCAGAGTTCATCATAAACTCTGACACCGGCCTGGGTGGGCATCCTTCCAGTCTGTCCAACAACATTCACTCAGATTCCTTATTCTTCAGGCAATCACCTCACACCTAACCCAGTTCACACAACACAAAGAGAGCATGGCCTACATGCCCGCATGGTTATTCTCATTCCTGAATAAAACTAAGACCCGCTGTGAATTAATGAATTTGCAGTGTGGGTGATGCTTCAGAAACAGACAGAACTGCATGGAGCCCAGCTCCATTAGCAAATATTTGACCTTAGGCAAATAATTTAACCTCTCCATTAATGACCTATAAATTGTGGTTATAACAATACTAACAATTCTGTATCTGGGTGAAGATGATCCCATTTCATCAAATTGACCCACACATACACATTCAAATTATTGTCAATAAAGGTGCCAAAGCGATTAAATAAAGAAAGGGAAAATCTCTTCAGCAAGTGGTGCTACAACAACTAGATATCCATATAGAAAGAAAAATAAAATCTTAACCCCTACCTCACACCATACCCCAAAATCAATTTAAGATGGATCACATAGATCTAATCACGAAAGCTAAAACAATAAAGCTTCTAGAAAAAACATAGTAAAAAATCATGACCTTTGGATAGGCAAAGATTTCTTATAGAAAATACAGCACCAACCATAAAATAAAAAACATTTATAAATTGGACTTTATCAAAATTTAAATCTTCTGCTCATCAAAACACACAACCAAGAAAATAAATAGGTGAGCCAAACACTGCAAGAAAATATTCACAATACATATATTTGAGCAAATACTAATATATAGGACACACAAGATCTCCTGCAACTCAATAATGAAAAGACAACCAGTTAAAAAATGAGAAAAATACTTGACAGACACATCATGAAAGAAGACACATAGATGACCAACAACAAATGAAAAAGTGATCAAAATTAGGCCGGGCGCGGTGGCTCACGCCTGTAATCCTAGCACTCTGGGAGGCCGAGGCGGGCGGGTCGTCCTAAGCTCAGGAGTTCGAGACCAGCCTGAGCAAGAGCGAGTCCCCGTCTCTACCAAAAATAGAAATAAATTAATTAGACAGCTAAAAATATATATAGAAAAAATTAGCCGGGCATGGTGGCACATGCCTGTAGTCCCAGCTACTCAGGAGGCTGAGACAGTGGGATTGCTCGAGCCCGGGAGTTTGAGGTTGCTGTGAGCTAGGCTGACGCCACCGCACTCGCCCCAGGCAAGAGAGTAAGACTCTGTCTCAAAAAGAAAGAAAAAGTGATCAAAATTGATAGCGATCAGGAAAGTGCTAATTAAAATCACAATGATATACTGCTACAAACACTGATGAATGGTGAAAACAAATAAGATTGCCAAGGTCAACTGTCGGGAGGATATGGAGCAACCAGAACTCTCACACATTTTTTATGAGAATGTAAAAGGCACAAACACTTAGGAAACCTGTTTGGCAACTACTTAAGAATATAAACATATATGTACCCTATCACCCAGCAATATCACTCCTGGGTATTTTTCCAAGTATAAATCCACAGAAAGTTTTGTATGTAAATATTCAGTGTTATTCATGACAAGCAATATTAGGAAGCAATCCAAATGTCCATCAAGACATGTCCATCAGGCCAGGCGCGGTGGCTCACACCTGTAATCCTCGCACTCTGGGAGGCCGACGCAGGCGGATTGTTTGAGCTCAGGAGTTCAAACCAGCCTGAGCAAGAGCAAGACCCCATCTCTACTAAAAATAGAAAGAAATTAATCAGAGAACTAAAAATATATAGAAAAAATTAGCCGGGCATGGTGGCGCATGCCTGTAGTCCCAGCTACTCGGGAGGCTGAGGCAGTAGGATCACCTGAGCCCAGGAGTTTGAGCTTGCTGTGAGCTAGGCTGATGTCACGGCACTCACTCTAGCCAGGGCAACAAAAGTGAGACTCGGTCTCAAAAAAAAAAAAAAAAAACAGACATGTCCATCAAGGAATGGGTAAGCAGACTATGGCATAGTCACACGGTGGAACACTATTCAACAATAAATAGGAAAAACTAATACACATAAGAGACTAATCTCAAAAGATATTATACCAAGTAAAAAAAGCCAGACACAAAAAAATACATACTTCTAGGGTGGGGAGAATTATTGGGAAAGTGCACAGGGAACTTTCTGTGATGATGGATATGTTCTACGCCTTAAAATGCATTTGTCAGAACTGATATAATGGAACACTTAAGATCTGAGCATTTCACATTATGTAAATTATACCTAATTTTATTTTATTTTTTTATTTTATTTTTTTTTTTTTGAGACAGAGTCTCACTCTTTTTGCCCAGGCTAGAGTGCCGTGGCGTCAGCCTAGCTCACAGCAACCTCCAACTTCTGGGCTCAAGCAATCCTTCTGCCTCAGTATACCTAATTTTAAATAACGAAAGTATAAAATTTATACAAAAAATATCTGACAATGCTAATATGAAAGACGTAGAGATACCAACAAGAGCCAAACAGAGGGATTAGTTTGAGGACGTAAATCAAGAGTAACTCACGTGGTCTTTTCCACTCTCTAGTTTTGGTTTGTGACACCACAGGAAGATTTCTGCCTTTACTCTATAACGCAATACTACTTTCTTTGTTAAGAAGCAGAAAAACCCATCCATACACTTCCTGGGCTCCTCAGTAGCATTCTCCACAGCGTCTCCATGGCATTTATCACAGCATTTTCCATATTCTACTGTAATTAGTTGTTTACAAACCTACCTTTCCCCATAAGCACGATGGCTGCAACACAGTGGATAGTTAGTAAATGTTTAGTGAAAGAATAAAAGAATTTCCATGTGTCATCATTTACATAACTGAGGGGCAAGTTGTTTTCTTCTCAACCAATTGCCTTTAAGGGATACTACTTACCTCTGTCCCCGAAGAACAGCTGTGTACAGGTGAATACATTGACTGTCTTGAACCAGCCAGTACAAGAGCCCATCACTGAGGTCTAAAGTTAGAGCAATTACCTAAATAGAAAATAAGATAAGAAAATGAACCAAATGTGTGTTTGAAGCATATCTTTGTCAATAAGTCACACTGAAACTAAAGATTTCTCTTTAACTTCTTTGGAATAATAAAGTCAGCGATTTTTACCTTTTGCTGAATATAAAAATTATACAATTATGCCTATTACTGCTTTATTTGAATACAAGCACTGGTGTCCTAAGATTCTTCAAAATGCAGGGAGTATCTGTTATTCACTTTTATGTACTTAGCTCCAGTGGTTATCAAAGTATGATTCCCGGACCAGCAACAGCAGCACCACCTGGAAACTTTGTACAAACACAAATTCTTAACCACACTTCGGCTCTACTGAATCTGAAACATTGAGCCTGTGTCAAGCCTTGCCTTTATAGCTTTAGCTAGCCACGGCTCTAGATTCTTTAGCCACATGAACTAATTGATTTCACTGTTGTTTAAATCAGTTGTTCTTGAATATTGATGCACATTAGAATCATCTGTGGAGTTTTTTTAAAATCTCGATTCCCAGGCTACATTTTATTAAATTATGATCTCTGGGGATGGAACCTGGTCTCCAGCATGTTTTAAAACTCCCTATGTAATTCCAGTGTGCTGCCAATGCTTTAAACCATTTCGAATTATATTTTCTATTAATTGCAACAAAAAAATCTGATATACTTTACAAAAATCATACACACAGGGTGTTTATGTGTTAAAATTGAAGAGTCATGTATATATAAAGCCCTATTTCCAGATGACATCTGAAAACCACTTCTTACTGCTCTTTATCTTCTTGTTGCAATCCATATCTTAATATTATTAATATGTCCAGTTGTGTAGGTGAGGAAAGGCTGCTTCTTCCACGAAATAAAGTGTATGAGATAAAAGTTGCCAAAGAAACTCTTGCTTTCTTTGGCTTTATAGATATTTTTCAAATAAGCTGAGATTGCTAGGAACCTGGTCTGAGTAGTGGAATTTCCCTATGGCAGACCTAGAGACTGAGAGGTACCAGACAGGATTTAAGTTGATGACTACATCTTTAGCAAGATGTAGCATTTAAACCAAACTGAGCCAGTGAAAAATGTAAAAAGAATACAGTAAGGTGTCCAAGAACTAAAAATACTTCCTGACAGGCTACATTGCATTGTTGTTACATAAATCACAGCCTTCTATCCCCAGGAAAATCAACAAACTCTTTCCCCAGAAAGTAAAAACCTATTCTAGAAATTCCCAGCTTTTTCAGAATTGAATCATGTCTTACTTCATGCTAAAAGAGAGTTATTATTTTTTTCAGCTAACACGAAATCAGATTACTCTTGTTTGGTTATTTATAATAAGATGCACTAGAGTTTCTACATTACAAATTAACTCTATTTCATCTCTTTTTAAAAAAGAGATTCTACAACTCCTTTTGCTAGAATACAACAAATTATTCCAACTATTAATATAAGTGAAATTCAGGTGTCGGGTCATTATCCCATTCCTCTGCCTCAGTCAGAAGCCTCATATTTAAACTGAGTCAGAGGGTGTTCCATAAATCTTTGGTAACCATTGCTATGTCTAATAACATCCATGTCTTGGAAACAAACTCTTTGATCCAAACTAAATCTTTTATGTTAAAAGTTTAATTCTATGGTAAAATGTACTATATAGTATGAGTCGAACTCATCAGATATGAGTAAAAGTATTCTTCCACTTTAGATGAATATCTTACTTCACTCTCCTTTTTCATCACACAAATAATTGTGTCTTTCTATAAATAACTGGCTGATTGTATTTCATTATATCTGCTGATTACAAAGTATTTTATTACTGCATGATAATTCTGTGAGTGACATGAATGAACAACAGTGACATGAAGAGCTTTGCCTTCAAAACATCCACTAGCACTAATGGAGGCAGATACATCAGACATCAAACCATGGAACCAGAACATAGATTTGCAGAAGCAGCAACAACACTCACCAGCCTGAGAGAGGGTTTAGAATGGGAATTTAAAGAAGGATGTATTTCCCAAAACATGCTGAGACACCTAATGACTCACTCATTTATAGAAAAGTCCCCAGGGTCACTCCAGAGGTTTTTCCTGGCTAGTGAGAATACTTAAACAACCATGTCTTTAAGGGCAGTGGGAAGATTACTGACAAAGCCCCGAGGGTGGGGAGGAAGTTACTCTTGAGATATATATTATCTTCAATGTACTTTTAAAAAATGAAAGAGCTTTCCCCTAACAATTATATTGGAGACATAAAAAAATATACTTTCTTTGTATTCAGACTCTAGTGGCTCCAAGATAGAATTAAGAGATTTTTTTATTATTTGACAAGAATGACTAATCTTTGATATGGTGCATAAATTCTGTCTCTTAAAATATCTGTATTATAATGTGTATATACCAATCAGGTCTCTACGTATCCTAGGAATTATAGCCCAGGTATCCTATGGGAATTGGTGATCAAGTGACTCAATAATCAGTTCATATATATATACACATATTTTTAAATGATCTGGTATTCTGTATTATATATATTTTATCTCTACAGAAAAAAATATTTAAAATAAGAAAAATTAAGGGATGTATTAGGTAGAAATGATGTAAATGATTTATTTCTTCTTAATGCTTTTTTGTTATTTCTAAGTTTTCTACAGTGGACATATATTACTATTACAATAAAAAAAAGTAAGATTCAGAAATGTAGATGGATACCTAGTGGGTAGCTAAACAGGTTTAAGAAAAAGTAGATATTTCTTCTAGAAGTTGAGGAACTAAAAGTAACATTTGCTTTAGAAACATTCCTACATCAGGTGTATTTTCCAGATTGAGTTATAATAATAAAAGCTTAACTATTGAGCATTTACCATGTACCTGGAACTATTCCCACTACTTCATGTGAATTATCTCATTTAATCTTCATAACAAGTCTAAGAAGTAGGATAATAGTTAATAGTCCCACTTTTCAGATAAGGAAATAGACACAGAGAAATCAAATAATTTGCCTAGGTGTCATACAGTTTTCAGAATAGTCAATACCCAAAACTGACTGAAAATAATAAAACACCTAATCACCACCCAATATGAAGCTCTGAAATATTCAATACAAGTCCTTAAGACCATAAAAACAGTAAGAAATTAAAATGCTTTTAAGTGTGGGTTCACTCAAAATAAAGCAAACTACCGGCCAGTGCAGTGGCTTACGCCTGTAATCCTAGCACTCTGGGAGGCCAAGGCGGGAGCATCCCTAGAGGTCAGGAGTTCAAGACCAGCTTGAACAAGAGTGAGACCCCCATCTCTACCAAAAATAGAAAATAATTAGCCAGACAACTAAAAATATATATAGGAAAAATTAGCCGGGCATGGTGGCAAATGCCTGTAGTCCCAGCTACTCAGGAGGCTTAGGCAGAAGGATTGCTTGAGCCCAGGAGTTTGAGGTTGCTGTGAGCTAGGCTGATGCCACAGTACTCTAGCCCAGAGTGAAATTCTGTTGCAAAAAAAATAAAAAATTAAAAAATAATGCAAACTGCAAAAATCTCCATAGTATTAATAAATTTGAATTTATGTAATCAATTAAGACCATCAAATAAGGCTTAGAGAAATTTTATTATACCAAGATTTTACTATTTCTTTTAAGTATTTCCTTTAAGATTCTATC
Organism: Indri indri; assembly: GCA_004363605.1. Taxonomy (NCBI): domain Eukaryota; kingdom Metazoa; phylum Chordata; class Mammalia; order Primates; family Indriidae; genus Indri; species Indri indri. The sequence goes on from RJWJ010047181.1 coordinate 10,130, forward strand.
TTAACTACTCACAATAAGCAGAGACAGTATTATCATAACTATAGAATAGCACCATTTAGTATTATGAAGTGATCAATTCTCATTTTTAATCTGTTACCTTTTTCCCAGAAAACCAAGGTTGCGCCTGCAGTATAAGGGAACTTTCCCCATTTAGCCTGGTGCTTTCAACTGAGTAGAGGGTGGTCCAGTAGAGATATCCACCAACCGAATCCACCACCATGTCATTCACCAGCAGCTTCACATGCGTCACAATGTCTGTGTGTCCTGTCAACACAGACTGCCTTTGTATCTACAAAACATAATAGTATGGACAGTTAACGATTTTCAAATGATATCATTATTCCAGAATGATTTATTGTATTAGTAAATTGCTACATTCATCCATGCATTCATTCAACCACAAATGTTAATAGCTATCAGCACTATGTGCTGGGTAGTGTACTAAACCTTGGAAACGTAACAGCAAACAGGCATGGCACCTGCCCTCATGGAGCTTATCTCTTTTCGTGTCTCCAAAAAGAAGGGAAGTGAATTCATTTTGAGTTAAAATACTTGCTATTCCTAATTATACATCCAATCAAAACACTACTGGATAAGAATACATTCAATTTGACTCCTGAAAAAAATGTGTGCATCCTTATAAATGATGACATCTCTCCTTGCTCTTCTCTATCAGTGTATTTCCCTAATATTAATTACCATCATTATTGAGGACCTATAATGTGTCAGGCACTATTTTTTTATATTTAAAATATTAGCTCCTATAATCCTCACATAAAGCCTATACAGGATTTCTGTTCCCTATTTTTTCACAAGTAAACTGGGTTAAGCAAACAATTTGTCCTGGAGTTAAACAGTTTTATAAGAGACAGAGCAAATATTAATGCTTGACACCATTTTTTATATCCACTTGCCATTTCCTTTT
>RJWJ010047182.1:0-11068 GCA_004363605.1 Indri indri
TTTAAGAATCATTTTTCTCTGTATTTCTAATTAAGAAGGTGTCCAATGTCACCACAGTCCCTAAGATATACACACAAGTATTATTTACCTAAAGGCTTGGGTACTCCAGGAGTCACACTGCAGGGGCTATATGATATATGGTGTGACTTTGCCAGTTGAATGTCAATCAATTAGTGAAATAATTGATTTCTTTATTCATTTATTCTTGTTTCATTTGTTCATTATTTCATTTTCCATATTAGTGAATATTTTTATCAAGTCAACTAAAGCCTAAAATAAAACTCATCATTCCCTCTTCTTGTTTGCCAAATATACTACATTATCACAATACACTTATGATGAGTTTATTTGTTTATACATTTGTTTAATCAAAACTAGAACATACTATCTTTGGATACATTGGATATATATTTATCTTTGTATTTTAAGCACTAACGTAATGCAAGTCAAAAGGTATGATTAAAACAAATATTCATTATATGGCTAGATAAATGAGTCTGTATTTGTTAGGCCCTATGTTAAGCACTAAAATGGAAAAATATAGACACTCTCCCTGTCAGGAAAAAGTTCACAGTTTAGTTGGGAGGTGAAATAGCAATAAAAATATGTTGAATTGAGTTTTATACTAATTGTCTTTACAGAAGTCAGGGAAGAGTTAAGTAATCAATTGAAACTGGAAAGGAAATGGATCAATTATGTTTACTGGAACATCTTAGCAGGAGATGAACAAAAGAATGATTGAAAATGTAGTCACTCAAGTAAACAAGTATGCATACTATAGCCTAGAAGAACAATATTAGAGTTTTGTACAAGTGCTAAAATAGCACAGAAAATAACACTCTAACCTTGAAAGAATTAGAAGATCACAGAGAAATGACATTTCAACCAGGCTGCAAATCATGAAGAGAAGCCTATTTACCAGGGAGACAGAGTTTCCTTTCTTTCTCAATTAAGGCTATCCTTTGCCTGGTGGCCTAATCCTTTCAGGCCAATTGCATTCCACTTATAAATACCTTTATAGTGGGACATTTATGTACCTATTCTCTTCAAAATTTTATAAATCAGCAAATATAATAGAAGAGGTATTAAAAGCAGATACATATTTTCTCACTGGTGATTAAAGAATTATGCTGATAATACAGAGGTAAAAACAGCATTCATGGATTTTTGAAAAGTGGCATTTAGTAAACATATTGTAAAAGCTGTTCAGAACAATTTACTCAGGAAGTAAACACTATGTATACATATTAACCCTCAAAAATAATTATTGCAGTATATTCCTCACAGCACTTATACTGTTTCTGAATATTGGTATATATTTTTATCAGTTCTTTCCTAATCTTAGGACTTTTTCTCTGTTAAATAAAATTGCCTATTAAGGGGTCATCTAATGCTGGCTGAGGTAGGTCAAATTTCTCTGGATAAAGAGCAGTTTAGGGATTGTATTTTGTTAACATAATGTTAATAAATATAATATTAATAATAAAAAATAATACTTGTTGCGTAATACATAAATATTTCCCGCAATTACCAGATGCATAAAAAAGTCTTGGACGTGCTCTCTCCTCTACAATCTCTCAGTGTAATCACACCTCCTTCCTTGCTCACTGATAATCAGTAATCTATCTCTAGTTCTCCTGTTACCTCTGATGCAACAGTTGTTGAGGTGTTATCCATGAATCCCTGAGGGCCTCATGACCATTTGGGGGATCTGTGAAGTCACAGCACTTTTCATGGTAATGCTTAAGTATTATTTGCTTTTCTCAGTTTCATCCTCTTAGTAATATACAGATACATTTTCCAGAGTCCAAATGATATGTGATAATATTATATAATAAGCTACATCAACATTTGGAGGATCTGCATAACTCAGTGAGCCAATATTGCCTAATGACAAATGCTTGATGTTATGAATAACCTATGAGTAAAGAATAATTCAAGTGCAAGATAGACAAATGGGTTTTAATGCAACAGAGTACCAAAAGTTTATTAATATGGCTTCAGATTCCACATTGCAACTAATCTTTGGAAACTAGTTTTTTTTGATTGTGGGTGAAATAGAAAATAAAAATATCCACAATTATCTGAAAAATGTATTAAAAACCCAACTCCTCACTTGTCCAACTATATGTCTATATAAAGTCATATTTTCTTCATAAACATTAAATAAAAAGCCATATTTCAACTTATTGTATTAAGAAGCAGATAATGAGAATATGGCTGTTGTCTACTGAGTTGACATTGCCATACTTATAAAAATGTAAAGTAATATTATTCTCACTAATTTTTGTTTTGCAAAATATAGTTAATTATTATAAAAATGTGTTTTATGGAATATTTAGTAAATTTATCATTATTTTAAAATAAATTGATAAATACATGCTTTTAAAATTTATTTTAAATTTTGAACATGGTTAATATTTATAGATATAAGCCATCTAAGCAAAAGTTTTTTGAATTTTTTTTATATACTTTATGTATTCACACTGAAGTATGATAGATACTGCAGAAGGCAACTTTGGAAAATAACAAGGCAACATACAATAAACATGCTAATAATCGTGCTTTTCAAAGATCTCTTCTTGTGTTATCACAACATCTTAGAGTCATACTGGATTAGACAGAATTGGGAACTAAGCAAAACTTTGGAGGCCATCAGGAAAATTTTCTTAAAGAAAAAGACTAATGTCCATAGATCTGAAGCATGATTAAGATTCTGCCAGATCAGTGCTCTTATTGCTGTTTGCTGTCTCCTCCTTACATCACACTGACATTTTTAGCTTTGTGATTTTTCAGTCTTCTATTCTACAGTATTTTGTGTCCTTACTCTCCATCCCCCTAATCTATCTTTAATCATTCCTTTCTTTAGGAATACTCGACTCTCTCTTGGAGACAAAAGAGGGTTGCCCTCTAAATACTCTTAATATGATGTAAATAGAAAAGTGGCAGGCCTGGGTTGGGGCAAGGGGTCAGAAAGATGTTATTCAAGATTCAAAATTTCAGTTATGGCTGGGCATGGTGGCTCACACCTGTAATCCTAGCACTCTGGGAAGCCGAGGCGGGAGAATCACTTGAGCTTAGGAGTTTGAGACCAGCCTGAGCAAGAGCAAGATCCTGTCTCTACTAAATATAGAAAAAATTAGCCTGGTGTGGTGGTGTGTGTCTGTGGTCCCAGCTACTGCTGAGACTGAGGCAGGAGAATTGCTTGAGCCCAGGGGTTTGAGGTTATTGTGAGCTAGACTGACACTACGGTACTCTAGCCTGGGCAAAAGAGAGACTCTGTCTCAAAAAAAAAATTTTTTTTCAGTTACATCAGAGGAATAAGTTTAAGAGTTCTGTTATACAACATGGGACTATAGTTAGCAATGTATTGCATTCTTGAAAATTGCTAAGAGAGTAGATTTTAAATGTTCTCACCACAAAAAAATAAGTACGGGAAGTAATACACAGATTAATTATGTTTATTTAGTCATTTCACAATGTGTATATATTTTAAAACGACATCTGCACAGAATAAATACATACTTTTTATGAATTAAGAAATAAAAATTACATAATAAAATACCAGATAGCTAGCATTAGCTTAACCACCACAGTGGCAGGCTTGTAGGTAAGGAATATATTTGTTGATGGGATCAATCTCTTTTATTATTTTAACATTATGGTGCTACAAAAATCTATTAATAGGCTTATATCGGCCACAATTTAATACAATCCTTAATATTTGAACATATTGTATATATATTTATATTGCAGCCCTAGCAAGACACTGTGTACATATTAGATGTGAAAAAAATGTTTTCTGAATGGATAAATGAGTGAAAGAATAAATGAAATTTCATAATAGACTTTAAAGAATTATTACATTTCTGTCTAAATATTATTTCTTGGAGAGCATGAAGGAAACAAAATAGAAACAATAGAAACAAAACTAAAAGGTCTATCTCATAAACCACTAGAAAATGTAAATTTCTAATAAAAATCTCTGTCATAAAATACAGAAAAAAAGAGGAAATCCCAAGAAAGCAGGCTAAAAAAATAAAGTGGCAAGCAAAACAAATATTTTGGTATGGTCAATTGTGGTAAATTATTTAAACTATAGTACATATTGTTCATATTTCACAGTGATTATATATGTATGTGTATATATATATGAGTGCATACATATGATGTACAAAGAAAATCCCACATAAAGTATGCACAAAGTTGCTTTAGAAACAGAAACTATACAATCACAGCAAAAACATACCCCCAAATCTGGGAGGAAATATTAATGTGGAAGCAAAAATCAAAGTAAGTAGATGATGAATCAAGATCATTTTGAGAAACAAGAAGTGAAATGCTTGACACAGTACAATTAAAGCTAATTTTAGAAAATTGCATCATCTCCAGATTTGACATAGTTTTCCACAAGAAAAATAATATACAACACTAAAATTGTCTTTTTCATATTATCAGTACCCAGCAGAAAATTGAAAAATGGGGAATTCACTTAACCACAGCTTATCAGCTGACCATCAATTTCCTATTTAGCATAACTGGTATGGGCTTGATGCTAATACTTCAAGACTAATGAAAACCTCATAATTTGTATTATGGGCAAAAGAAAGATGGATTTATCATATAAGAACATGTTTATTTGAATACTAAAATTGTCATCAAGTTTTTTTCTTTCAGACTTGTTTTTGTTTGTATACATTATATTTTGCAAATTTATTTTAAAATCTATTATTAAGGAAACAAAACTGTAAAAAGTCATATTTCTATATGTACATATGTATATTTATCAACACACACATCATTACATAATTGATTACTGTGGAGATAAGATAGACTTTGAAATATGTTTTTGACAAATACTTGACTAGTTTATATCAAATTGTCACAAATTGTCGAAAAATAGGATCATTGCTTACTACTCTCTCTCCATGCATTTGAACAATCACCTCTTAACCCTGTGTATCCTCATAACAGAAGCAAGTAGAGAAATTAGGGAAAGCATAAATACTCAGAATTTGAGAAGAGGAACTATATCTCTGAGATGAACTGCGTTCTGTTCCAAAGAATATACCTCCTAAATATGACAAAAATATCTTATTTATCTCTTTCCTGTATCTTTTTTATGTCTATAGTTTTAATTATTAAAACTGGCCTTATCATTACATGAGAAGTATGGTCATCTTTAATACATTTAGAAGTCTCTCAGCTAAGGATACAAGGTGATATCAAGTTATATGGTATTAACCACAAAGTAAATATGACCAAATTTAAATGATTTCAATACATTATAACTTAGTTTACCTGCAAAGAAAATGGACTCATATTTGGCTCTGAGTAAGTATATTGGAGTAGTAGCATTAAGACATGAATATCACCACTTATAAAGTACAATGTTGACATCTGTTGTCTATACCCCCAAATCCCATAGAAGATAAGTTGGTTTCCTCACTCGACCATCCTCAATCTTTACAGCCCACGTTCTTTTCTGAGTATGTCAGTAGGCTCATACAAGTAGGTTTGCTATCTAAAATGAATGAAACACAGTCTTAACTAAGTCTCTCTAGAAATGAACCAAGAAACATTAGACTCTCATTCTGAGGCACAAGGGGAGGACAGATAAGAAAGAACATTTTTCTGACCATGATCAGGAACTATTTTCTAGCTATTTCTTGTGATGGGGGCGATTCATACATAACTTCCACCACTACCAACGATCTCTCTGTGGTTATGGAAAATATAAATATTCATAATCCTCATGAAAAGTCACACTGAATTGGAAGCTAAGAATTAGTGAAATAAACATTTCACAAGAAAAATCAATCTATTACAATTCTTCCTTCAAAATGGATGAATGGGATCAAACTGTATTTCTAAGAATATAATAATCAATTTCTATACAGTCAAAGCCTCTGTGTACTTTAACAAATCCTCTCTCCAATTTATCTACTACTAACAACAGAAAATCCTCTCACCACCCCTCTCCCCGTTTTGTATGATCTTTTCCCCCCAACCCTTGTATTGTTCAACATGTTTCCTTTAATACTTAATTTCTGGATGTCAATACAGTAAGCAGGATGCAATCTCGTCCACGTATTCAGGGTCTTGGTCAAAAAGCATCAAATTCCTACAATATAACCACATACATGGCCCTCGATCTCCAAATCCCTTGATATCTGTTCTTTTAAACTGAATCTTTAAAGGAAAATGTGGCATTATATACCCAAAAGGATATTTCAGAGCTTTAGGCACACAGATGTTGGTATAGGAATCAAGCCAACCTCTATGGGAAGAGGAAAAATGGTGGAAGCTTTCTACACTTACCACTCGTGTGATGATATATAAATAAGTAAATAATTTCAGGTGCATGCATCTATATATGTGTTTTGTGTGAGCACGTATATATGGGGGATTGAGAATGAACATAAGCTTTCTAAAAATTATTTTATTTTTACTGTAAATTAGTGATTTAACTATTATTGCAGAGTTGTCTTTCTGTGTAAGGCTCTACTATGGGACACAAGTTGAAAACATTTTAGGCAAGCTTGCACTCTGGCCTTTGAATGGTGAATGCACGCACTAAGTATGACAGGATATGGGGCCATCCTTAGGCTCCTGCTGAAATGCTTGAATACGGGGTGGCCACTGCTGCACAGAAGTCTTGCCATGGGGAAGAGTGGTCACAGCAGCCACAACTTTGGTTGACGGCAGGGGAGCTTGTCTCTCACTCAGCAGTGCCAGTGGGGCTCCTCCACTGTCCCACCTATGGCATCTGACCCAGCTGTTCAATAAGTGCCAGCAGTTCACACCCACCCTGTAATTCAACCCTGGGCAGTAGGAGCCACTGCCTGGCTCAAGACCAAGATTCCACAGCAACTCTCATTCTGCTCAGTTCCTGATGGGGGTGTGTCCATTTCAGTGCCAGAAGCAGGAGCCCACAACGCACTCACCTCTCAGTTTTGGTTGTGGAATCCCATCCCTTGTTCAAGCCCTGGTTCACGAAGATACAGCTTAAGTTTCCCTAATGCTTAGGTCTAAAGCCCCTGGTTCTCAGAGCCATGCACAGCTATTAATAGAATGGCATCTTACTGTAGCCATTAGGTCACAGGGAGGACATGGTATACTCTTTGGAGAAGCAGTTCCTTCTCACATTCTCTCAGCCACTATCTAAGGTAGACTTAGATAAATGGAATCATTTAATATACAGGTGGAGTTTTTTGGTCTGCCATTTTCACTTAATATGCTTTCAAAGTTCATATATGTTGCAGCATGTACCAGTACTTCATTTCTGTTTGTGACAGAATAATAATCCCTTGCATAGATTATAGATATACATTATTTTGCTTTTCCTTTCAGCAACTAGTAGAGACATAGTTTGTTTCCATTTTTTTTGGTAATAATGCTACTATAAATATTCCTAGACAAGTTTTGTTTAACATGTCACCTGAGAGTTGAGTGCTGGGTCAAATGGTAATAGTGGCTAACTTTTTGAGTAATTTTACAAACTTTTATCATATACTAGTTTTCTTTTCCAATGGCATTATATGAGAATTAGAATGTACTCAGGTCTTTGCCAATATGTGCAACTTTTGTTTCAATAAAAATATTAGACATTTTAGGGGAAGTGGTGGCTTTGATTTGAATTTGTATGTTGAGTGATGATGACTAATGAGGTTAAGTATCTTTTCATGTGCTTGATGGACATTTGCTTATATTTATTTAGAAAAATGTCTATTCAAGTTTTCTGCCCATTACAAAAGGTATAGAGGATGTATTAGAAAGCAAAAGACAAAAAGGGAAAAGTAAGTGATGTCTTATCCAAAGTACAACAAATGTAAATGAATTAAATTCTCCAATTTTAAAAAAAGATTAACTCTTTGAGGTATCTCCAAATTCTTTTCCACAGACGTTGCACTAATTTGCAGTCCCACCAGCAGTGTGAGAGTGTTCCTATCTCTCCACATCCTTGCCAGCATTTGTTGTTTTGGGATTTTTTGATAAAGGCCAATCTCGCTGGGGTTAGGTGATAGCTCATTGTGGTTTTGATTTGTATTTCCCTAATGATTAGAGATGTTGAGCATTTTTTATATGTTTCCTGGCCATTATTCTGCCTTCTTCTGAGGAGTGGATTAATAAAATATGGTATATGTATACAACGGAATACTACTCAATTATAAAAAATGACGGTGATCTAGCACCTCTTATATTTTCCTGGATAGAGCTTGAGCCCATCCTTCCAAGTGAGGTATCACAAGAATGAAAGAATAGGCACCACATGTACTCGCCATCAAATTAGCACTAACTGATCAACACTAGGGAACTCACTCACACAGTAGTAATATTCTTTGGGGGTTGGGGAGTTGGGGATGGGTAAACTTACAACTGACGGATGTGGTGAGCAATTGTAGGGGTGAAATGTCATGCCTCAAATCATGGTTTGGGTGTGGCAAAGTCATAATATGTAACAAAAATGTTGTACCCCCATAATATGCTGAAATAAAAATAAATAAATAAAAAATAAAAAATACACAATAAATAAATACATAAAGGATTAACAAAATGTCTGCTCTAACCACTTCTATTCAACAATGATGGAAGTGATAAGGAAGCGAACAAGGTAAGAAATTGAAATGTATATTCCACTTGGCTTTCCCTTGGATTCTTTGAGACAATCAGCATTACTATATTACTCTTTGTGATATAGAGTTTTGCTTGACATTCAAAGATTTAAAATATTATGTCCATCTCTCTTGTCCAAAATTCATCTTGTTGCTACTGATGTCTTATCCTATAAGAAATGATGCCACTGTATTTCTATTCCTTAGTTTTTCTTCCATTTGCACTGATTGATAAATATAAAGCCTAAATACTTAGGAAAATGACAAAAGAGTATATCTGTCTGTGTCAGTTGCCCTTGATGCTCATCCTAACCACCTTGTACAAGCCCTGCCTGAGCTCCTTATTCTTGAATGCATACACCATGGGATTGAGGGCAGGGGGAATGACATTGTGTAATACATTGAGTAGGACTGGGATGAGGGGAACTGTCATTCCTGCACTATGAGTGATAGAAATAACAATGATAACTGTGTAGAAGAATAGGATGAGGATGAGGTGGGAAGTACAGGTACTTAAGGCCTTGGATGCAGCTTCTACTGAGTTCATCTTGAGCACAGAGTGAAGTATCAAGGCATATGATAAAATTATCAAACCCAGGTCACTTCCCATGAGTGTCCAAGCCAGGAGTAGCTGGTTAATACTGTTGATTTTCCTATCATCACAGGATAGGCTAGTGACTCCAAGATTAGAGCACAGACAATGTTCAATATGATTCCGGAAGCAGTAGTGTCTCTGAGCAGCCAACACAGGCACTGAGATAGGACACAGGCTATTTCTGAGTGCCATGAACACAGTTGTTTTGATCACAAAAGATTCAGTAATTATTGATGGATATCTTAGTGGTTGGCAAATGGCTACGTATCTGTCTATAGCCATGCAGACAAAGATACCTGACTCCATGCCCACACAACAATGTATGGCATACATCTGAGCAAAGCACTCAGGGAGACTTATGGACTTAGCATTGAACCATAAGATGGCCAAAATCTTAGGCATGATGGTGGTAGCCAAGCCCATGTCCACCACAGCCAGGATGCCCAGGAAATAGTACATTGGCTGGTGTAGTGCTGCTTCTTGGTTGATGACAATCAGGATAAGGATGTTGGCACTGAGAGCTAAGAGGTAGAGCAGAGCCAGGGGCAGGGAGAGCCAGTGCTGCCAGATGTGAATGCCAGGGAATCCCATCAGGATGAACTCAGATACCTGGAAATTAGAGCTGTTGGAATCTCTGAGGTCCTGGAACATCCTTAACTAAGAGGAAGAATATTCAGCATTACTTATTCTAATTATCCCATTGAAAGTAATATACTGGGGAAAAGAATCTCTTTTCAATAAATGGCGCTGGGAAAACTGGATAGCTACATGCAGAAGAATGAAACTGGACCCCCACCTCTCACCTCTCACAAAAATCAATTCAAGATGGATAACAGACTTAAACCTAAGGCATGAAACATTAAGAATTCTAAAAGAAGATGTTGGGAAGACACTTTCAGACATCGGCCTAGGCAAGGAATTCTTGAAGAGGAACCCCAAAGCAATCGCCGCAGGAACAAAAATAAATAAGTGGGATCTAATCAAATTAAAAAGCTTCTGCACTTTCAAGGAAACTATCATTAGAGTGAATAGACAGCCCACAGAATGGGAAAAAATATTTGCTCTCTACGCATCTGATAAAGGACTGATAACCGGAATCTATCTAGAACTGAAAAAAATCAACAAGAAAAAATCAAACAACCCCATCAACAAATGGGCAAAGGAAATGAACAGAAACTTTTCAAAAGAAGACAGAATAATGGCCAGCAAACATATAAAAAAATGCTAACATCTCTAATCATTAGAGAAATGCAAATCAAAACCACAGTGAGATATCACCTAACCCCAGTGAGATTGGACTCTATCAAAAAATCCCAAAACAACAAATGCTGGTGAGGATGTGGAGAGTCAGGAACACTCTTACACTGCTGGTGGGACTGCAAATTAGTGCAACCTCTGTGGAAAAGAATTTGGAGATACCTCAGACAGCTAAAAATAGAAATACCATTCGATCCAGCAATAGCACTATTAGGCATCTACCCAAAGGAGCACAAAACATTCTATGTTAAAGACATCTGCACCCGAATGTTTATGGCAGCACAATTCATTATTGCAAGGATGTGGAAACAACCCAGTGCCTGTCAATCCATGAGTGGATTATTAAAATTTGGTATATGTTTACAATGGAATATTACTCAATCATAAGAAATGACAGTGATCTAGAACCTCTTATACTTTCCTGGATTAAACTTAAGCCCATTATCCAAAGTGAGGCACCACAAGAGCGGAAGAATGGGCCCCACTTGTACTCGCCATCAAATTGGTACTAACTGATCAACACTAGGATGATCACATGGCAGAAATACTGTCCAGGGATTAGGGGGATTGGGGGAGGGTGTAAATCCACAACTAAAGGACA
>RJWJ010047183.1:0-11046 GCA_004363605.1 Indri indri
TTTTTTTTTTTCCTTCCCTTTCCAAGCTTTAGTCCTAAGCATGGGAAAAGGAACTTGGAAGAAAACCTGAGAGATATGAGCCTAACACAAGAGAATCAATACCTCTGGGAGCTGGCAGTGGAAGCTTAATTTTCTATGGCTCTGCTGGGGGTCTGGCCTGCTTTCCTTTACAGTTGTCTAGCAGTCCTAAGGGGCAGGGGTAGAAAACCCACTTCAGAGGCAGGAAAACTGAGGCCGAAAGACCAGCCTGCTGCCCAATGTGCGATCATTATTGTTCTGTTTTGGGCAGGGTGGAAACTTAGAACTAAGAGCCTGTTCGGTCTGGAAGCCTGAAGTCCCAGGCTGCACAAAGTGCTTCTGCAGATGTCAGGCCTTGGTGTCATTGAGATGCGGGCAGGGAAACACCCCAAGCTGGCCCTTACCAGGGGACAGGCGCTGGGCTCCAATGTTACCATGCATTACCTCATGGGAACTCAGCACACCCAAGGGGTCAGAATTATTCTCGCATTTCGCAGATAAGACGACTGAAGTGCACAGAACAAAAGTAAAAGCGTTCACGGTCATGTAGTAGGTTTATTACTGAACTGGGAGTAAACCCAAGGTGGCTTTCAGGGGACCTGGTGAGGGGTGGGATGGAGAGACGCCAGGGGCACAGGTAGGCTGGTCTGTGTGAGGGTAAAATCCAGCAAGGTAGAGTGGGGATCTAATGTCAACTGGGGACAGATTAGGAGACAAGCATTTTGGGATCACAGTTGGTTTCCCTTTTGTGTCCCACATAGTGCTGGGGCAGCTTCATGGCCTGCGTCCACCCAGACAGGAAGGTGACACAAGGCCAGCAAACAAAGCTGGTTCATTTTCATTTAGATGAGAGATTCAAAATAGAAATACAAAGTATTAAGTATTGAGAAAAAATGGATCTTAAGGATTCTAAGGAGGCAGGTAGAGGGTATCTCTGAAGTTGCACACGTGTGAGCTTAAGGTAACAGATATGTGTGTGTTTTTAGCACCTATGGTGATTTGTAACAAAATGACTTAATACCATTTAAGGAATATTTCACTTAAAAGTCCAGATTTCTGACTTCCCTTGAAAGTTTGGAGCGTCACCCATGTCAGCCGCTCTGGGCTAGAATCCTGGCATTCAGAATTGGCAGGAAGGCACAGGGTCAAGGCTGGGGCTGCCCCTTTAGATGGAGTGTGGGCTCCCCAGTTTCTACATCCCCCATCTCCCCTGTTTCCACCGTTGATGTCACCTGATGCCTGTAGTGGATGAAGAGCTTTGGGTCAGAAAGAACCACCAGCTGCATTAGGGTAAAAATGGAACCAATGAACCTCTCCCCAACACACACGCACACACACACACAGTGTTAGAGTGAAATATGCCAGGGAATGTAGAGTCCTTTAGCAGGTGCTCAGATCATAAAAGCAATTGTTTAATCTGTTAACTCTCCCCGCTTCCTTCAGGGTTAAAAGGGTGAACACCATGAAGCCCAGGGTGTTTGGGAGAGAGAGGGAAGGAGGCAGGCTGCATTTGGGAACAGGTGCCTTCTCCAAAAAACATTCCTTTCCTTGGATTTCAGAATGACCCCCATTGAGAACAAAGCCTTTCACTCTCTGATTGTTTTTTTCTGGTCTAAGTTTCCCCCAGGGAGGTTGTTTTTTGTCGTTGTTGTTGTTTTGTTTTTTTTTCTCTGAAGGAAAAGGCAGAAGAGCCCCAAACCCAAGCCAGAAGCAAATGCAAATATGAGGATAGGACCATCCTGGGTAGAAAAAGGCTCCTTTTTAATTAGAAGCCTGGAAGGACATACCCTTTAATTGCTGCACTTGTAGTGTCAGGGCTATCAATATCCGTGCCTCTTTCATTAATAAACTGGCAAGTCAGAAAGCGGCAGAAGCGGGGGCCCCTCCCCTGCTGCCACCCCAAGCTCTACTTAATCAACTGCAGACTCAATCAGATGGGGAAAAGAACGTGTAAATCAACCGCATTCCTTGGCCCTAAATAGGTAGAAGGAAGGGAAACATCCCTTTCCCAGCTCGCGGTGAACCCAAGCAAGAGGTAGTTAAACGGCCCGCAGATTGCGAGCGACTCTGGGAATGCCTAGGTTTATGTATGGATTAACACAGTGATAGACCCTGAGTAGCAAAAGACGAAGACTAATTACCTGACAGAGCTCCCCTCCACTCGCCTGGGTCATTGAAATTAATTTCTGCTTTCAGGCTTGGCAGAAAGCAGCTGCAGAATTTCAGTTCAATACTCAAATTAACGGGGAGCTGAAATTATTTCTCTGCACAGGCGGCATTAGAGGAGTGGGTTACCAAATAGATCTTGATCGCAGACACCAAAGAAAGGATTATGCCTCCCTTTTCATCAAGAGCCTTAAGTCCTTGGAAAATGCAAAGGAGGGAAAAAGAAGAAAAACAGGGATCAACTTATGGAAGAGTTGACACTTAAATGCTATACTAAATTGGGCGTGGCATACCCCTGTAGGAGATTTCTCCCACACACCCCCCCCCCAAAAAAAATTGACACTTTCTCTCCATTTAACAAAATGAAAATTAAATTCAACACATGGCTCTTTTATGTATCCCTGAATTGGAATTCCTAATCAAGAGATAATTTATGAATGTCTATTCTACAGCATCTTATGTTGTCAAGAAGGTATTGACGTATTTGAAGGTTAAGGGAATAGGTGGCGGAGGAGAGAGGAGGTACGGAGAGAGAGAGGGGAAGGGGCTGGGAGTCAGAGTTGGGATTTGAACCCAGGGCCTCTGTCTCCAAGTTCATTCTGTCCCTTCATGTCAACTTCCTTCCTCTTTGGGCAGCCTGCTTTCATTTCAGCCTCAGTGGAACCCATCAACTGTGCTGAGCACCATATGTGCACACCGGGTCATATCCAATGCTGTCCAGGCCCGCAGTTCTCACCTCATTTGTTTCTGTGATTTTCTCACCACCAGGACGCACCTGCTAGATGAGGTTTGTAGGCACGCTAAGTCCCCACGCTCTTGCCGCGGGCCGCTGCCAGCCAAGACAGCCGGAGATCCCCAGCATTTCCCACCTTGACCTCTTCAGTATTTCTTTGGCTTCTGTCGAGCCTGGGGGTCCATGCCAGGATGCATCCATGGGGAGTCCTGCGCACGAGGCACATCCATGCCAGATGCAGGGAAAACATCTCTCTTTCCTAACTCTGGGAAATACTTTAGTAGTTAACCAAATTCTGGAATCCTACTGTCTGGGTTCCAATTGTGGTACTCATCTTGCTAGGTATAAAACCCTGGGACTACGGGACTATTATAATAGTAAGAGGACCTACTCCTGGTGGCCGTGTAAGGAATAAATTAGTTAATGGAGGTGAAACACTGTTCCCAGCATAGTGTAAGCGCTACTGTTAACCCAAGCTAGATAACCCAAGACAGGGTCCTCTTCGTTGTTTATCTCAAGTGGCAGAAAAGTTCTGTGCAACTGTCCAGACCCAAGAGGATCCCAAAGTACTGGAACTTTGTCATATTGATGGCACTTCTTGCCCTATTAATCCCTAAGAAGTCAAAAGAAGTCATGTGTTCTTAGGAGAAAAAATAAATAATAAAAAAAAAACCCCACCAGTAGTTACCGTTTATCAAATACCATATGCCAAGCATACTCATATTTATCTAACAAAAAAATCAACCTTGATAAGGTTTTATAAATTATGAAACTGAAACTGGAGTTTCAGGAGGCTCCGTGACTAGCACAAATATCCCACAGCTAGGGCAGGGGCAGTGCCAGGACTCGAACCCCTGCCTCTGTGTCTCCAAGCCCACAAGGTGCACTGCCGAGTCACCCATGAGTAGCAATTAGGCCCCTTCTAACATGTCCAGCTTTAAACCTGTGACCTCAAGGCAAATGACTTCCACATCTCATTACCACTCCCTAGAGCCGTCTAGCCCCCAGTAGGATAGGGAGGTTAATCAGCCACGCACTGAATCTGCTTAGAAGGCTGTTTCATGTACGATTTTTATATCTTGGCTCCTAATAATGGTCCCATTATAAATGATTGTCTCACTGTGATATACTGGTTCCGTGCCTTCTAGGAACTGATTTAAAAGGAAGCCCTGGACTTCTCGTGTGCCCGTAGAGTTTATTCATATTGCTCTTTGCTTGCTCAGCAGCTGAAATGATATGGGGGGACAGCCCCCCCCTCCCAAAAATATTTTCTTCCCAGCATGAGGCAGTTGCCATAATTAGTAACCTCCAGCTCACTTAATGCCGTGATGATACTTTATGAAAAAAAAAAAAAATGCTCCCCTCCCTCTCTCCTCCCCTCCCCGAGCTTCTGATCAGACAGGTAGTGCCTGTGGACAAAAGCTCGCCCCAGGTGTGTCACCTTCCTCCTCTATGCAACCAAACTATTTTAATTATTTCTAGGATGACTTAGGAGAGCAGGATACTGCTTGCTGTTCTCAGAACACGTCAAGCTCTTTCCTATCCCAGGGTTTTCTACGTGCAGGTTCCTCTCCTGCCATGGTTTTCTTCCCGTGCTTGGTCTGGCTATGGCTGACTCCTCCCTTAGCACTCAGTATGAATGCTACCACCTTCAAGAGGCTGATCCTGACCGTCTGTATCAGTTTCCTATTGCTGCTGTAACAAATGACCACAATTGGTGGCTTAAACAATGTGAATATGTTCTCTTACCATTCTGGAGGTCAAAAGTCCAAAATGCGTCTGTCTTAGTCCTTTTGTGTTGCTATAAAGGAATACCTGAGGCAGGGCAATTTATAAAGAAAAAAGGTTTATTTGGCTCGCAGTTCCGCAGGCTGTACAAGAAGCAAGGCACCCACATCTGCTTCTGGGGAGGGCCTCAGGCTGCTCACACTCGTGGTGGAAGGGGAAGGGGAGCCAGTGTGTGCAGAGGTCACGTGGCGATACAGGAAGCAAGACATGAGAGGGAGGTGCCAGGTTCTCTTTAACAACCAGCTCTGGAGGGAACTAACTGAGTGAGAACCCACTCACCCCTAACCCCCAGGGAGGGCATTAATCTACTTATGAGGAATCCACCCCCATGCCAAGCACCTCCCATTAGGCTCACCTCCAACATTGAGGATCAAATTCCAACATGAGATTTGGAGGGGACAAACATCCAAACTGTAGCAGGGTCTCACTGGGCTACAGCCAAGGTGTTGGCAGGGCTGGGCTCCTGTAGACTCTAGAGGAGAATCTGTTTCCCCAACTTTTCTGTTTTCTAGAGGTTGCCTGTATTCCTTGGCCCATGGCCCCATCTTCTGTCTTTAAAACCAGCAGTGTAGCATCTTTAATTCTCCCTCTCACTTGGCCCAACCTGTCTCCCATTTCTGTCTTTTTAGTGCTTTTGTGATAACATTGTGTTCACCTGGGTAAACTGGCATACTGTCCCCATCTCAAAAACTCTAACTTACTTACATTTACAGAGTCCTCTTTGCCATGCAAAGTGACATAGTCACAGGTTTCAGGGTAGAACATGGACATCTTTTGGCACCATATTCTGCCCGCCGCCCCATCCTAAATGAAGAAAGTAATGCCCCTCTATTCTCCATCTCAGCCATCCCCTCCTTAGCCTCATAACACTCATCACAGCTTACCTGTTAATATTTTAAATTTTATTTTTCAGTTTACTTGGTTTTGCCTGCTTCTAGAACTAGAACATAAGCTCTCTGCAGGCAGAGACCATGCCTAGAATATCCTTGCTTTTATCTCCCCTCAGCCAAAAGTAGGTCAACTGTGTCGGTCAGGCTACGCTGTCTTGGTTGTGAGTGAGAGAAATCTCACTCAAGTGGCTGAAGGAAAAAAAGAAAAAAGAAAAAGAAAAGAATGGTATTCATTGTCTCACGAAAGTGAAAACTCTAGGGCTGAAACTGGCTCCGGCTCTGAGAGACCCAGGTGTACAGAAAATGTCTTTAAGAATCTGTCTCTTCCCCGGTGCCTCAGCTCTTCCCTTTGTTGACTCAGGAACTTCCTCCCTGGGGATGGCAAAGCCTGTAGGCTGTAAAATCCCTGTGTGTCACAACCCAGAGTTGACTGTCATTGGTCCAGTTGGGGTGTATCCTTGAATCAGCTTCTGGGAATGATTGGACCAATGTAAGTCATTTGCCACTGCGAGGTTCCAAAACACATGGGTGGGGACTGCAGGGAGGGCTGTTCCCAAGAGGAAATCAGAGTGTTTACTCGGGCCCAGCGATGGCTGGAGGAATAACTGCCTTGAAGTCTCACTTAGCCCTCCTCCCACCTAGGAGCCTGAATGGTTACTCTGATTTCTTCTGTCTTTCTAGAGGTTCACATCATTACACACATCAGCACGTGGTTATACAATATGGGTCCCTTTTTAGTACACAATGAAATCCTTTGCTTTGCACCTTAGGGGTGTGTTAGGGAAGGGAGTGGATGTCTGTGGTGTGCAGGACATCTCCATCATCTCGATTCTTCCCTGCCACTGTCCTGTGAGGGGGAGCAGATTCCTTCCCATCGCATACAATAATAGCTACCATTTCCTGAGTGCCAGACGGCACACCAAAGTCTTAGACTGTCACCTTTCTTAGTCCTTGAAACGATACTAAGGGTGACTCAGAATCTCCTGGCTGGTCAGTGGCAGGTCCAGGGATTAAACCCAGGTCGAACTAGACCCCAAACAGAAGTTTCTAGAACAAACGCCAGAAATGTGTTAGCTAAGGTTGGTCATATCTAATA
The DNA here is from genome assembly GCA_004363605.1 of Indri indri. Classification (NCBI taxonomy): domain Eukaryota; kingdom Metazoa; phylum Chordata; class Mammalia; order Primates; family Indriidae; genus Indri; species Indri indri. The sequence goes on from RJWJ010047183.1 coordinate 6,692, forward strand.
GAATATTTCTTCCTTTGTGGGGATCCCAATTCTTTTTCCCTCCAATTGTGAGGAACTAGAGGTTTTTATTGCTATTTTTCTAAAAAGTGACATTGGTAATCACTTTGGCAAAAATTTTACATGAATGGCGAGCTTTTCTTTTTCATCTGCTTTAGCTTAGTCTTTTCCATTATTCATTTGGCTTCTTGAGCCCTCCGATCTGTACGCCACGCGTATTCTTCTTCACCCAGAACAGGTGTGTGCCACCTTGGAGAAGATGAAGCCAGAGAGAAAATCAGTCAGACAGGAATTATGTTGAAAGATGACTGAATAAATTACCACCTCCTAGGAGTTGTATGAAAAACGGGTATTTCTTTAGGACATCAAAGCACCTTTTTCCTCCCTCATGCACACGTATCCCTAAACAAAGACCCACAGTGACAGGGAATCAGTTTCTAGACAGTGTGAGGCCTCTGAGAATGTGATGCCCTTGTCGTAAGGAAGCACCGATGGGTGGTCACCCCTTCATCTGCAGTCAGCCCGTTCCCTTGCACTCACTGCTTTGGGGAAGAATCGTTGTCACTGTCCTTCTTGTGGATGGCTCTGGGCTAAACAGTTGCTAGTCACTCAGTGGTCTTTGCTAATGAGAGACCGAGTATGCAAATGGACAGTGACCAGACCAGATTTGGCCATAGAACTCTGACCCATAATCTCTGCAGTAACCAGCCTGGGAAGTCAAAGTGCAACCTCTGGAGCAATTGCCCCAGAATGATCAGGACTTGGTCAGTAAGCCCAGCTTCTCCAACCTTTGTCCTCACTTCCAACCCAGGACCAACCAGAGAAAGGCAAGTATGCTCCCAGGCTGGGCATATAGGACGGCTGCTCCTAGTTAGCTGACCTCCGGCCTCCCCCTGCCCATGGCCTCTGATTGGAACATGCTGGAAGTCTTCTCTTCTCTCCACTGTGAAGCTTATCCTTTCCCTGCCTGCCTTTGCATCTTTGCCAGACACAGCTGGTGGTGACTGACTGCCTGGCTATAGTAAGCTCTGAGTAAATGGCTTCATTTGTCCTCATTTGGGTGGCCTGTGTTTATTTCCACACCAGCTTTGCAAGGTTCAGTTTTTCCCATGCGACTCTTCCCCTGCATGTGAATACATTCCATGACCTTGACCTTTCCCACCTCTTAGTTTTCTCTGACTTTCCCTTCTGAACTTCAGTCATGGCTCTGCCCACTTTTGACCTCTGTTAAAATTATTTGTTATTGTTGTTGACATGATTATTGAATGTGTTGAATGTCTACAGTGTCCCTGGATTTTTCAGGTCTGGTTAATGGACACTCAGGGGAATCAAAGGACCTTGGCTTCCCAAGGTGAGGAGCCACAGCAGGATTCAAACTCATGTCTGTGGTGGAATCTAAAACCCTGACCTTCTTGTTGATCCACCTTTTTACCTATTCCCTGGAGGGCAGCCTCTGTCCTAACCTATCTGTGTATCCCTCACAGCAAATACAGTCTAGTAGAGCTGGCTAAAGCATCTAACAAGGGAGAAAAGCAGGAAGAATGAACCCAGATTAAGAAAAAATAAAAGGGTGTTTGGCTAACTTACATAAAAAGGATTTCATTTTTCTTTTTAATAGATTACTACATATGGTGGCCATAGTGTTTCTCTAATTTCTTCAGGACATACTTTGAAGATGAAAAAGTATGCATACCTCCTTAGCATTCTTTCTGTCTTTCAGAAGAGCAGACTCATCTCTGTAAAAACACAGATAATTTCCTTCTTAAATTCCATCAGCTGGAGACACCCCCCACGTGCCGAATGAATACAGATCTGGTCTGGTCACCTGTGTGAAATTGGCATCCCGCTGTCCTCCTTTCCACCGTGATGTCAGCCTGTTCATGAAAAGCTTGGTTTCTGTCCCGTGACTCAGCCCGAACCTAAAGCCTGGATCATATGAATCTGGGACACCTATGTGCAAATACATTTTCCATGTATAGATTGTTCACTCTGGTCTTTGAGATTGTGTAATTAGCATATGTTGTCATAGTGATGTATTTATTATAATGGAGGTGTTCTCGGGAAACCAGATTTAATAGTTTTAAATCAGAGGCCAACATGGACTTTTAGGAATCCCATTCACAGTAAATTTCGTGCATGGTGAAAGGTTATGGAATGGGTTTCCATGCCACGTCTCCCCTGTCCCACAAATCTCTGCTGGTCTACAAAGGTCCCACTGTGGATTTCTGCCAGCCAACCAGAACAAGGTAGACAGAAAATTTCAGAGTTTATATTATCATTCACATGGCATATCTTCCACTGAAAATAGAGTGGGGAAAATGTGGCTTGGCTGTTGGGTTTATATCCTAACTTTGTAGTGATGCCTTAACAGAGGGACTCATAAGCCTAGACTGACAGGGATTTGGCTTTCCTTGTGTTCAATTGGTAGCCCCTTGACTGCCGAAGCCATTGCCCGTCTGTTCTGCTCTTGTAGGAGGTTGGACCCCCAACCCAAGGCCCAGGTATCTGGCATCCCTCAGTTGGTATCAGGAGCCTACAAAGTTTTCTTATGTTGTAAACACCAAAGTAGCACCATTATAGACCATCTTTACTTAAACTACCCTATTTTGGGTGTGTGTATCTCCAGCATGCTTAAACAGGAGAGGCAAATGAGAGAGAGAGAGAGAAAGAGAGCGCCCTGAGGTGCTGGAAGGCTGTGGTTTCTTTGTGTCTACAGAAAATATATAACGATTGAATTAGACTCTTAAATATCTGTGTATGTCAGGTTGAATCTAGGCAGCTATTCAGTGTTTTACTCTGGCAAGAGAACAAGTCCCCTGGAGGTGAGAAGCCATGCAGGTCCCTGGAAGTGTGAGCAGATTGTTCAAATGATATCAAAGATGGACTGGAATGATGCCAGCCTCCGTCCTTGGTGCTCACCCAAGTTCTCGGGCTAAACTCTCATCTCTACCTGTTCCATGCTCAGCAGTTCCCTCTTTTCACCAAGAACCTCAGTGCTATTACTTCCAGAGAGCCAGCTCACATCCGCAGGCCATGTCCCTGCCTCCTTTTCTCCTAGAGTGCAGGTGTTAAGCATTGGTGCAGAGCTGAGGAGTGTCACTGCAGCATCCTGAACCCCTGCAGAAGAAAGAACCTCTCTGTAGCACAGAGCTTATGCTTTGGAATCAGGGACAGCTGAATACGACTCTGGGTTCTACTTGATTGGCTGGACTCATGCCTTACTCTTTCCCACCCTTAGTTTTGTCATCTGTAGAATGGGGAGTGTTGTTAGCTATTACCATGTGGAGTTAGAAATAGTATAAGTAAAATGGCGAGTGGAAAAGTAGACACAGAGATGGTTGCTGTTATCAATTACATTATTGCAATGATTGTTTTCCAATGAGATCAGGTAGAAGAGGAACGTGTTGTTGCCATTCCTGGGACTGTTTTAAAGGAAGTATCACTGTAAGGCCTCGTGATAAGCCAGGTGTCCAACAGGCAGCTTGAGAGGAAGGCTCCCAGTGACTAAAAACATGTTTGGAAGCTCTGTCCCATGAATGCCAAATACAATCGTGGACTCTACAAAGGGCCATAAAGAAAGCCATAATAAATCACGCAGACCCCTCAGCAGCTCCTGCGCCTCTCTAGTGCTCCAGCAAAGCCATTTCTCAACCTGTCTGGGGTTTCCATGTGTTACCTGGACAGCTGCTGTCACCATGAGCTCCTAGCCAAGACTCCTCCACCCGGCAGGACTTCGGATTCATCATGCCCAGGAATTGGGGGCTGGGGAGAAGATGCCAAATTTCTTCTCTTTTCAGATTCTGATTTCTCGGTGATTAGAAATAGTTAGTAGACAGGCAGATACTTCTTTTATATCTATATAAATTTTTATTAGACTGTGAATTTCTTAATCTTTCTTAACTAATGACCCCGGCATAGAACCTGATCTGACATTTTTTTCCCCATCAAGATTTTGAAATTTGCACATCATTTGTTACTTTGAAAAACCAACTTTTTATTATTATGATAGGAAACAATATGCATGGTAGAAGAAGGAGGAGAAGAAGAAGAAAAATATAGAAACCTAGGCAAAGGAAAATTCTAATGTTCTATTAATTCCACTGCCCTGAGATGATCACTCTTAATATTTTGTTGTATGTTCTTCTTTTCTTCTGAGTTTTTTAATAAATTGGACTTATAATCTATGTATCTATATATAAAATAAGAATTTCTCATGTCATTAAACATGGCTTGGGAAAATATTTTAATGATTTCATAAGATTGCACCCTATAAATGAATTGGATTTTATTTAACCATTCCCTATTGTTACATAGTTAGGCTGTTTAGAGTTTGGATGTTGTGTTTTTAAAAATAAGAA
>RJWJ010047184.1:0-11066 GCA_004363605.1 Indri indri
CTCCAAAACTCATTCATTCAACATAATGCTGAAGCACCTCTAAAACAGAACTCTTTACTATTTACAGAAGTCTTGGAGGCCAAAGAACTTAGACAGAGCTGCGTATTTTCTTCCAGAGTCCCATTAAATGCTATCCATTCATTTACTAGTCAGACATTTATTGAGTGCCAAGCACTGTGCTAACCAGAGGTGATATGGAGATTGGCCTCATGGCCTTGAGCAGTGGTTCTTAACTTTTAAAAGTTACACATACTTTTGAAAATCTGAAAAATTTATAAAACACCATCCCAGAAAAATGCACAAATGCACAATTTTGCATGCTTATGCAAGGGTTTTTTTTTGTGTGGGCGGTGGGGGGAGTGCTGTGAACTATATGTTTAAAACTTCTGGGAGAGGCTGCCATGTAATGAAACATGGCAAAGCCTATATGGACATTTAATAAAATTTCTAGCATAGTACGAAGAGAGGGTTTGGTAACTGCTTGGAGAGGTCAGGAAAATGAGTCTCTGGCTTCTATGCATTAAACAATTAAACTAAAATCTACCTACATGGTCCCATCTCACCTGGCATTTAAGAGCTCTACGTTTTAATTATTGCGTCTAAAGATGACCTTCAAGACTTCTCCTCTGACAGGTTCTGAGGCTGATTTCCATCAGAAGATGTTTCTATCATTTTGTATTTATCTCTGCCATCCAGCGAACATTGTGTATTACTCTCATTGTTCAAAGTTTTGTTGCAGTTCCCCTTTTAACACTGACTCTATGTCTGTGTCTTTCTGTGTGTGTGTGTGTGTGTATGTACAGAGAGGAGAGAGATAGAGAAAGAGACAGAGAGAGACACTTAGTGAACATGTAAGCACGCAGATTCACTCATAATTAGGAGTCCTAGTTAATAGACATTCTAGGATTATCTGGACCTCTTGGATCAGTTGCTCAAGGTTTCTGAGCTTCCATTTCCTCATCTGGACAAGAATATCTAACTCTTGGACTTATCATAAAGATTAAGATAATGTTTTAAAAAAAAAAGTCAGTGTTTTTATCAGGCACATCTTAAATATCTTAAATGCTCAATGAATATTAATTACCTTCTCTGTTCTCTTCCCCTCATCTTTTTTTTTTTTTTAATATGCTATTTGTAAGAGGCAACAAGGTTAGAAACCTTGGTCCACAGGGAAGAAAAGAGAAAGTAATGACATATTCATATAAAACTTCTTAGAGAATGGTTCCCTGGAAATTAACTTGTATTTATGTTTCAATATGTGCCTTTCATGTTAGCATTACTTGAGATGAGGTTCCCTCCCCCAAAATTTCTATAATTAAAATAAATACACTGGCATAATAGTTGCTACTTAAAGATTTTTAAAGAATGATTTTATTTTATACCTATATCTTGAAGGTCAGCTTTTTTTTTTTGGATTCTCCTGAAATGTGTAAAGAGTTTTGCAGTGGAGTCCTCCGCCTCAATATGCTTCCATTTATTCCCGCAAATACCTACGTGGTATTGAAAATGAAGCACTGTCCTAGGTGCTGAAAGGGCTGTCAGAAATTAAAAGAGCTCTAGGCTCAAGATAAGACTAGGTAACAACAAGTGATAATTTTTAAATGTACATGTGTGTACAGGCAATAATTGTTCTAAAGAATATCCTGTACACCTGACAATGGAATTTAGAAATGATTTGCAGAAGTACATCCTAAAATTCTACTTTTAAAAATTAAAGAAGATAATTAATATAAAACATGTATTAATTGCCAATAGACTGTAAAGCCCATATTATGCAAAAGACTACCATTCTCTTAATTTCCAGGATGAGCCTCAGGGATAAAATAAAGATTTTTATAAGGTATGAGTGATTTTGTTCCTTGCTGATTTACAACATTAATAATAGAGAAATTTAATATGTTCTGTAAACAGTGACTTCCAAAAATACAGAGTATTCAGCTTTTTCTACATGGCTAGTTTTTATTAAAAGGTCTTCAGAGGAGTGTTAATTTGTTTCTGCCCTATTCACTCAATATGTGCTAATCTTTCTATTGGCCAAGAATTCACTTCTTTTAAGAATCCTGACTCTTGGTCGTTTGTATTTACTTGAATGGCAGGAAGCTGGAGGTAGCATTCACCTATGCAGGATGGTGGGGGGAGAGAGTAAGTCCCTGATGCTTAGAGAGAAGAAAATACTGCGTGTTCCCTGACATTTTTCATGGTCAAGGCCTAATATAGATGAATGACTTTACCCTTTGGGAAATGAGGATACACCATGAGACTTGCCAGCAGGGTTATACATCTTGGGTGGGCCTTGATCACAGAGGCAACGAATGTCCAAAAAGGGCAAATAGAAGATTGAAATGTGCGTTCATTTTTTCTGCAGGCTGTACTGGAAGAGGGGAAACGGCTTAAGTCCCCCTTGGGAATAACTGTCTTCCTCACTCTGTGCAGACATTTAGGAAGCATCGCAAGCTGTGAGCTTCTCTGAGCACATCTCATCTCTTGCTTTTGCCTTGCTGAGCCCCTTCCCTCTGTTGCTCCATCCTTCCAGCTGCTTCTGTGGACTCCTCTGTCGTGTCTCATCCCCCAGGGCTGCTCAAATGTGATTCCTCCAGCCTCTCTTCCTCTCCAGCTGCATCTGTTCACCTCCCCTGCTGATCGATCCACTTCTTTAGCTCAGGGACAGCAAGAGGAAATGATTCCAGCAGCTAAACAGCTTTTATGCAGAGAGAATATTTAAATATCCTCAGTTTGCGTGATTCCCTTTCACCTCATGCTATGCTCAGGGGTTAATGGAGACAGTTTGGGGCTTCTCTCTGTTGGTAGAGACCAGAAGACTTTTAGAAATGAAGGCCAAGATCTTGCAACACACCCTCCCACACACGAAAAGTCATACTTTCATGTAGGAGAGTAGAAATATTTTTCTTCGTCAAATTCATTGTTTTTAGATAGTGGTGCCACCTTCTAATCCCCACCCCCCAACTCTGGACAAGACTCCTGCCAAATTAGAAGCTATTATTAACATTTATCATTTTTAGTAGATGAAATTTTAAAATGGGCATTGTATTTTAAATGTTTATATTACTAAAATTGACTTTTGATATGTAAGGTATAATTTTTACAGTACTATCTAGTGGATATTTAATTTTTTTACTTTTTTTGAAATAAGTTCGTTTGTGCAAATTTAAGCTGTGAGACATGGTGCAAAATAACCTGCCAGGCATGGTTGCTGTGACGATTAAAGGTAGCGACAGTGTAGCGCAGTGCCTGATCCATAATGCTCAATAAATGCTAATTTACATATATGCATATCTACATACGTATCTGTACAAATATGTATCCTCCATGCACCTGTCCAATATGCATATTTATCTTTTAATTAAGTATACAGTATGTTCATATGTTGCTATGCCAGTTTACTTATTTATCTCCTTACTCTTGGACATTAACCTTATTTTCATTTTTCTTTCTTTCGCTCCCTTCCCTTCCTTGCTTTATTCCTTGCTCTCTCCCTTTCTCTCTTTTCATTTCAAATTTTCTCTCTTGATTTGCTTCCTTTCTTTTGTCCTTTATGCATCCTTTCTTCCTTTATTTTTTCCTTTTTTCATTATTCTGACAAGTATTGACAACATCTTGTGTACATTTTTCTTTATTTTTGTAATCTTCTGTTGTAATACAATCTCCCCAAATAAAATTCCTAGGTCAAGGGTCTGAACAATGCTTGTCTAGATTGTTTTCTTCAATGTTGAGCCATATTTTTGTAGTAATGTATATTCTTACATATGCTAGGGTCCCCACAGTCCTGTCAACATTAGATTTTCTTATTTTTGTTTATTTTTGCATGTGCAATAAATGCTTAATGATACTTTTTAAAAGTCTTTTGTTCTGTTAGCAAGGCTATAATTTTTCCGTTTGATAATTTCATATTTAAATTGTCCTACATGTAAACTGTCTGTCTTCTTACACATCTTATACTCAGTAAAATCTGGGTAATGATATATATATTCCTTTCACAGTGTTACATATTTTGAGTAGCAGCTCGACCAGTAAATATTAGTTTAGTGACTATTTTGTGCTAAGTATTGTTCTAGAAATAATAGGGAAGAAAGAATACAGTGATTAATGACATGGTCCCTCGCTTCAAGGAGGTTTGAGAAGTTTGTCTAATAAAAGATGACAGGTATATAAACAAAGAGCATTATAGCATAACAGGTGTTGTGGTGGAAATATGTATAGGGTTCAGTGAAGCCACATTGGAAGTGGAATAATTAATCAAACTAGGGAATAAAGAACACCTTTATTATGGAGGATCATAGAGGAAACATTTATCAGTTACATTTGTCACTTGTTTTCTTTCTGATTCTCTTGGGTCTGTGTCTCTTTCGGCTGTTCACCAAAGCAGCTCATTGCTTTTATTTGTCTGTAATACCAAGGGCTTCTATGACCCAGTGGTATATAACAACATAAGTGTATGTAGTACTGCATCAAAATATTAATACATATTGCTGTGATGTGCTTTATGGGGGGCTCAAGGTGAAACCGAATATAATTAATGCTGAAAGAGACATAGTCATCCGCACTTTGTTAGTTTGAGTGTCCGATTAGTGACCATGCACAGTCCGAAGTTCGAAGTTGATCCTCTCATGTCCACCCATGACAGCTCTCACATACCTCTGCCAGAAAGTGCATGGAATGACCTCACTGGAGAGTGTCTTAGCAAGGATAGCGAACTCTGAAGTGTTCCTTTCCCTTGCTGCTGAGGATTCATCACACTCTATAAACCCTGATCTTGCTGGTATCAAGATCTTAGGCTGTTTCTGAATGATAGTAATGCAGAAAGTTCCTTGGAGTTCCTTTCTTCCATGGAGAAGAGAGTTTATCTAGTTTTATCTTCTGCTAGCTGTAACAGTTCATTTTGGAGACGGACCTATCGTAAGTACTCATGGACTACTTCAATGCTTGGCTGGTTGGTTGGAATTAGAGCCCATGAAAATGTTCATTTTTTCCCCCTTTGAAGACCTAGCTTCTCTTCCCATCTTTCTACTTCTCTTCCTTTCGTGCTTTCTTTTCACAAATGTGATTATCTTAGTCTATGAGCTGCTTGAGGGCAGGAATACTGTTCTATTCATCTTTGTATCCTGTATGTTTAGCACCAGCGCTGGCACATGGTAGCCTTCAACAGATGCTCGCTATATGAATGAAGCACATCCTCCCTGTCTTTGCGATCACCCTAAATGTTGCTCTTAATGTTAATGACAGTAAGACATCTTTGTGTACCCACATTCCCAACTCCTGACCCCACTCCATATGAGAGAATCGCTTTGACGCCAGGTGTTTATATAACCACTAGAGGGCACTGTTTTGTCAGAGGCTGTTTCAGCCTTTTCTTCAATACCAAGATAGACACCTCAACTTCATGGTCCATTTCTAGCTTTGAGTTCTTAATATTTGTTAATGAATGACTCTGAGTTTTCCATCACAACCATGCTTGCAAATATATAATCACAATAGTAAATTGTGATTTAAAACGATTGTAATAATGTTAGATTCAAGCTAATACTTATTAACTGATATGACAAATACATATTTAATAACAAAAGGGAACTTGCCAAATAAAAACCCTCATATACATCAAGGTAATTCCTTTATGCGTACTTATTTTTTTCAGATTTTCTTCTGACCAAAACTAGAAGAGCGAGTAAAGTTTCCATTAAGTCTCAAATTTTGTTTTTGTGCTTTCATAATAAAAGCATCATGTGACTGGGGAAATTCCAAGTGAAACACATTACATCCCAATTCCAAAGGTAACTTAGGTGGAAATTTGTTTTGAATGAGAATGGCAGTATTGAGTCTGCTACTTTTGAAGCTATAAAAGCTGCATTTTATGAAGAGTTTCTTCTCCCTCTATCACTTCTAATCCCACAGAACTATCTTTAGGCAGAATCAAATTAGTTCCTGGGCTTTAACGTCAAACAGTTTGAGTTTGCAAATATTTTCAACTTATGCGTGAATCAACACAGGGGATATGTGAGAAGACAAAGCTGCTCACACTGTCAGCAACCTTCCAAACACATCATTAACCCAGTGGTGACGTGGGAGGCCCCTCCGTAGCTGTCTAAAGAAGCTACAAAAGAGGGAGAGGCCAAAAGGGAGGGTATCTTTTCCCAAGTTTAAAACCTTAACACCGAATTATGTCATAGGATTGAAGGAGATGGTGGGACCTAGTAACCCCTGTCAACGATTAAGGAACAGACCATAAATAAAAACTCTTAGTCTTGTCACAAGAATCTTTGTGATAATCTGTTAGTAAACTCTCTTTTACATTATATTTAAAGACTTAAAAAATGTGGCATTTCTGTGTGTGTGTCAGGCTGCAAAGTCATTTGTGAAGTGTTTAATTAGGCTTACTCTGATTAAAAATGTAGGTTTAAATATCTGTTGATTTTGTGACAAGCTGTGGATGTTAATTGTCTTTACTGGTTTTATTTTGTATTCCCAGGATAACAGGATTTTATGTGAGTGACTGTAGTTGGGGAAAAGAGCAAAAGTATAATTTTTAAAAAGAAATATGTATTTCTTAAGTTAGTCAGATGTTACGGGACCACACATATAGGAGGCATTAGGCCTGAGACAGAAAAAAATGGAAAGACCTGGAAAAGAAATGGAGGCCCCCTCTCAACCCCATCCTTAAATTTACTTCCAGCAAAAATGGATGATAGTTTTTTTGTGAACTTCATTTGGCATCTAGAGCCTATCTAGCTTCCTACTCAATAACCCCAACATTTATATTTATCAATGACACCACTTCTCTTAAATAGTATACTTCTTTTCCAGAGGACTTTAAAACTTTTAACAAGGGGAGAAACCATTTCTTTTCACCTATTTGATGTAGCAGATTATTTATAGAGCCAACATGTTGACACACTATAAACTGTAAAAATGAGGCCTAATAAGGTTAATTGTCATCTGAACCCTTCTCTGTAGGCTGCAATCTGTGGGCTTTGATTGTTTCTCTGGGGGAAACTCTGCCCAGATGGTGAAGTCCTCAAGGCCCTGACCCACAAGAGGCCTGCGGAGATGGAGAACAAGGTGCTTCTCCACAGACTAATTAATTTACTAGTATAGCACCTGTTCCAGAATAGATAGGGCTGGGAGGGAAAGCAGTCCCTGGGCACAGTGGCAAGCTCGCGGGTAAATGGATTTCAGCTGATTATATTAAGCTGATGCTTTGATCATCTAAAGGCGTTAAAATGGAAATATGTTATTTCTGGCTGTTGGCTTCCGTGAATGTGGTTTGTATTATTATTATTATAAATGTTGGGTAATAGAAAAGGCTGCTTTAGATTTCAGCACATCCCATTTAAAAAGTGCACACGATATGTGTGTATTTCTATTTCCAGTTTAGAAATGCATGTTGTCATAAAGCTGCACCTTTTAAACAATTCTGCTTTCTTGTTTCCATTTTATTCCAGCCAAATTACTAGCTGGAAATCAAACACCAGCACAGATTCCTTTTAGCTGGAACATTTTATTATGTACTCACACCTTTAATTCAATGTGTGTAATTAGGCTTTAATCAGCTGAACACTATTTGTGAAAAAATATCAGACACTTCTTTAAATGAAATTCTGGTAAAGTCATGCTATTAAGCTTTGGTGACTAGTTACTGGCACGAATAAATCCTTGTGTAAACAAGGCTTGGTAGTAAATGGATTTACAATGTGAGTCTTTCTGCACTTGATTTCACTTTATTGCCTCTTTGATTCCCAAAAGGATTAGAGGTAATTTTTCAGTCCTTTAGATGCCATAAAACTGTTTCCCTTCCCAAATTAACACTACGATCGTCCATGTAATGTGTTTGGCAAACATGAGGAATTTATAAGACCTCTAGTCTTATGTTGCATAGCAATGGTGATAAGAACGTGGTGCCTTAAATGTCATGGCCTCACAATGGGAAGCTTTCACCAAGGTTTTAAATGATGTTTTGAAAATAGAAAAATATTCTTCATCATATGGAAGACAGCCTAAAGAATGCTAATGATTATAGCTATTTGGTAAGTTAAACGATTCGAACTACTTCTATTACCATTATGAGTTAAATTCTGACATTGCAACAGCAAAGTGCGATTAACATTATGACAGGCAAAATTGGGTCCCTTTTTTTTAAAAGAAGATATCACACAGGATATGAAAACATAGCAAGCACAACAAATTTAGCATATAATCCTGAGGTTTATTTTCAGATTGCCCTCTCTGGTTGTATCCTTATAATCCTTGGAACTGTCTGTCCTGGGAAAGAAATTGAAAATTTCATGGCTGATTTTCCTTGGCTTTCTCCTCCAAAACTCCAAAAGCATTTTTAGAATTTTTTTTAGTGGATTTATTTGTTTAATATACATTCTTTGTTAAAAATCAAAAAGCGCAAAAATGTATATGGTGAAAATAATTAATTCACTTGTTTCTACTCTTGACTCTGCTGCCTTTATCCAGCTCCTTAAATTGACCAGTTCCTCATGTTACCCTCTAGAGGTATTTTAATGGTGGTTGGTATGAACTAAAGGACATGTGGGATATTTCCAGGAATTTGGTTCTGTAAGTAATACCACTGTTAATATCTTTGGGTCAATGATGCAAATACACCTGCAGTATGTATTCCTAAAAGTAAAATCACTGGGCCATAGGACACATGCATTTTAAAATGGGATAAATATTACTAAGTTGCACTTGAAACATGATGTATGAGTGTGACTGCTTCCCCACAACCAGGTTTGTTTTCCCTCCGAACCTGGAACTTAAATATTGTATCTTATTATTTTAATTTGCATTTCTTTAATTATGACTGAGGTTGAGCATCTTTTCAAATGATTAAAAACCACTTCATTCTGTTTTGATGTGAATAGCCTGTTCATGTCCTTTGCCAGTCTTTCTGTTGGGCCTTCAGTGTTATTCTTGTGGGGTTGAAGAGCTCTTTATGGAATAAGGAAATCAGCCCTCTGTCTGCCAACATACAGCATTTGTCATTTCGGTGGCATTTCCCTTCACACCTGTCTCTCATTTACCGTGCCTTCTATTCCTCTTCTTTTATCATTGGCAGTCTGGATTTAGGGTTGCTTAATAACCCCTGGAAACTAAAAATGATAATGTCGTGGGAAAGGGGTTAATTTAGGTGTTTTTGTAACTTTGACTTTTGATGAAGTAGGAGGAGAAGGACTGAAAGGGCAAAATTAAAAAGAGGGTGAAGGGACTTTAGTGATTTGAAAGAGGGGCTTTTACACTGACAAGACCTTGAAAAAAATAGTGTTTATACACACAAAAAGCAATTTACTTTACCCATAATTTTCTGCTTTTCTTTTGCTATTATTACAGGTATTTGTGTTAGAGTAAGAATTCTCTTTCTAGATGTTTTTGCCATAAAGTCGTATTTTTGTGTTTTGGACATCACATTTTGTGGTCATAAAATGGAAGTGATTCAGCACAATGACCTTGATCTTGGATGAAGTGGAGAGGGGAGAGAGAACAGCATGACTAACAGCTCTTGTTTAAGCACAAGTAACTTTTTATATTCAGCTCTACATGGTGACAAAGTAAATATAGAGACAGGTTTTAGACGTTTATGGCTTTATATCAAAGTAAAACATATTTGTGATGTCCCGAAGTTACCATCATCATTATTATCTTCAGAGTAATGGTTAAAAGCATGGGTTCTGAAATCAAACAGCTGGGGTTCAAATCTTGGATCTTTCATTTCTAAGCTTCACGACCTTGGTTAAGTTCTCATCTGTAAAATCGGGAAAATAAGAGAAACTACTTCATAGGCTTATGATAGTGATAAAGTGAGAATGCATGTTTCTGGCATAAACTCTGTCAATATCAGTTCTTATTATTGGCTTCATTAATTATCAAAGAGTGTTTGTAAATATTTAAATTGTGCTATAGTCAACCTGGTTTAAAGTGAGTGAAAGAACATCTCTGAGACTTCCTTACATATGCTAAAATGTTACAGTCTTCATTAAACCCCTTTAACACATTGCCACAATGGAAAAAAAAATGTATTCTTGGGGCCACGGCGTTACATTACAGAAATAGAATAAAAATGTCAATTCTTTCTAATTTACTGAAAAATTAAATGAAAAATGAAATTTATTGACTTCTATTCATTTAATCCATGTTTTTAGAATTAATTTGTTAATATTGATTGTAACAATAAGAACATCAACAGTAAGATTCTCGTGAACCAACTGCAGGGTTTTGCCCAGGTTTTGCTTCACGAGGCCCCAGGCTCAAAACTAGTGTGAGTTAAATACAACTCACACAGCAGTTTAATGTGTTAAATAGTTTCTGAATCAAGTTACTTCACGGTATCTCTCCTCTCTTTGGAATTCTTATACAAACATGGGTTAAAGGTTGAAATCTGGTATTGTAGTTGTAGTTATCAGATTGAAGTTAGGGTCTTCAATGGCAAAGTGGCAAAGGGCGTCTTGTATGCTTCACTAGTCTTAGAGTGAATATTGGCTACCTTCTTTCACCTCAGTCCCCACTTCTCATGCTGTTTGCTCATGCTGTTCCTTCTGTTTGAAATGGTATTCCTGCCTTTACTATTTATGTAGAAAAAACGTACATATGTCCCCCTCTGTCTGTCATGGACACTGGTAGCTAAATTGTATTCTAAGTTGCTTCTGCTGATGAGCAAGAATAATGCAAAGAAACACTGGTAAATAGGGTATGACCATCCAGTATTATAAGGGAGGTGAGTGTGTTTATTTATTAGTTTTAAGTGAATGACTTTCAATCACTCCAGTCAACAGTTCTGATACGAATATTTTCATGTGAAATGATTGCTATTGTGTTGGTTAGTTTTGCAAATCAGAACCTATTTGCAGAACACCATTAGGCCGATATATCTTATCATAATATTTGCCAGTACCAAAGGTTTTACAAATTAGTTATTATGACTGTAGTTTTCTATTAACATGAATTTACTGATTAACTAATTTATTTACTTTATGAGAATTTATATAGTACAGTGCCAGTGTTCCATGACTAAGAGTGAGTACATGAATTCTTGATATTAAGAACAACTACCA
>RJWJ010047185.1:0-11771 GCA_004363605.1 Indri indri
ATTCCTGGCTTCTGTGGAAATGGCTGATTAAATCCATGGGAGCACCTGTGATCTCTTTATCAAAGAGCTGTTCAGCCACACCCTTAGTGTTCTCTTCAGAACAAGCTCTCTCATTTTTTTTTGTAACACAGACAAACTGGGAATTATTCAAATCTCCAAGTTCTGGTTCCTTTTTACCTAACAATTCCTTCTTCAATTCATGTCTCACCTTTTACTACAAACAGAAAAAGAACCTAAGCTGTGCCTTCACTGATTTGTTTCAAAATCTCTTCCACTGGAGATTTCATTGCTTATAATTTCTACCTTTCGCAAAACACTGGAACACAATTTAGCTAAGTTCTTTGCTACTTTGTAATAAGGTTTGACTTTCCTCCTGTTTCAAATAACCTGTTCCTCATTTTCATCCGGGAGCTCACCAGAATTTCCTATATAATCTATATTTCTAGCATGCGCCTTAAAATTCTTCCAGTCTCTACTCACCCAGTTCTAAGGCACATTTTTACGTATTTGTTATACAGGAACCCCACTTCTCAGTACCAAATCTGCCTTAGTCTTCTTGGGCTGCTACAACAAATACCATAGACTGAATGGCTTAAACAACAGATATTTATTTCTTCTCAGATCTGGAGGCTGGCAAGTTCAAGATCAAGGTTCTGGTAGGCTTTTGTTTCTGGTGAGTGTTTTCTTCCAGTCTTGAAGACAGTCATCTTCTTACTATATCCCCACATGGTGGAGAGAGATCTGATGTTTCTTCCTCTTCTTCTTTTAAGGGGACCAGCTCCATCAGATCAGAACTATACCCTTCTAACTTCATATAGTTCCTTAAGGGCTCTATCTCAATATAGGTATGGGGGTGGGGGTGGGAGGTGGGTAGGGCTTTAACATATGAAGTTGGGGGCAACACAATTCAGCCTGTAACAATAGGATTTTTTTTCAATGTATTGCACAAGAATATTTTCAAGAATATTAGCTACTATGCTATATTAGCTCAGATAACTCCTGTGGAGGATGATCAGCAGAGGAAACAATGCCTGTGAAGTCCCTGGTGTGAGAAGTTTGACCAATGTGATTGGAACATTATGAGAACTGGTAGGTTTATGAGGATGGCCAGTACATGCAGTGCCTTGTAGGATCTGGAAAAGTCTTAAAAGTATTTATATTTTGGGAAAAATGGGCAGCAGTTAGGGAAGTAACATCATCAAAGTTGAATTTGAAAAGTATTCTGAATTATTTTAGGGACTGTAAAATAGAGGAAAAAAGGGTGGATGTTAGACCAGATATGGGAGAGGAATAATGGGGATTTAGGATACAAGGTATTCCTATACTGAAAAAAAAAAAATAATAATAATAATTTAAAGGTCAGCCATGGAGGAATAGCTATTATCAACTTTGCTATGTTAAATTTTAGTATTTTTGTATGCTCTAAAAATAGCTTTTAATAATATTTTTTAAAAATTGGATAACAAACATTTTCACAGTGCCATACTGAGGGAGATAATATTTGAAATAATGTTTCTAGTTATGTAAACATCTTTATATGTGCATGAGTCATGTGGGTGCATAGACGCATGTAAAATATTATACATATTTATGAATAATATGAACATACAAAAAGTAAATGCAATAAAATATGAATGTGAAATATTGCATATTTGATATTAATTTTAAATATTAAAATAACATTTAATATATTAATTATTGTTATTTCTTGAAGACAAATTTTATTTTTTCAATCTGCTTTTGTCACAACTCCAAGTGTTTCATAATGTATGATTTGCTTAAATTTCTAAAATTTTATGATGCTTATGTATTTTATTAATTATGTATATCTGGTACATAAAGTTAGAAGCTTTAGATTGAAAGATGTATTACTACATTCAGTATCTAAGTATGTTATAATTCATATTGTATTATATTACTAGGTGTTATATATATCATATCTATGTCTTGATTTTATGGTCTTGGTGAGACTAATGAAGTTGAGAAGTAGAGCAAAAATAATATCTTAAAACAAAATTTAAAAAGTTCTGATTTTTACATTTTTTACTTTCATTTTATTAGTACAATCCTGAAATTATAAATATCTTACAAAGGTGAAAATTAAACAAGCAAATTACTTTACAACTCTTAGAAGTTGGATGGAAATTCTATATAGAATGTGATGGAATAAAGTCCATGGTTCAAAATAAAAAGGCCTGTGCTTGATTCTAAGTATCCTACCAAATGGCCACAGGATTAAGACTGGGTTGACTAAGCCTCATTTTCATTATTGGTAAATAAATTTGAAAATAAGCCTTATTCTACCTACTGTACATATTGTGAGAAAGAGGTAAAATAATGTGTACACATTACTTGGAAATTATGTGTTATATAAACCGAAAAATCTTTGTTTTGACAATGAAATTAATTGTCGCGGGGAAGCAAAGAAACAATAAGTAGATTTTATTGAAAATATGCAACAAATAATTAAGGGTCATATGAGGAAAGCCAAATAATAAATAAACCAATTTTATTTTCCTTGGGATTAACTAATATCTCATACTCATGTACTTCTAATAATAACTAACAAATTAGTTAACCTCCTCCCTAATAATGGTTTGGAGAATAAAGTCCATTTGATCAAGGACCTCATTAGTAGATTTTAAATTATTTTTATTGTAGCAACATAAGTTATCGACTCTACATAAGTAGCCTGGAAATAAAGTAAATCTACTCAGTTTAGATGTGATATGATCTGAATCACATTCATATTTAATTCATAATTAATGCATTTTATTAAATTAATATTATACTAAGTATATGCAAATATAATGTGCAAACTTGGCATAATCGTAGTCAATATCATTTATTAAAGAAATGGCAAAACTAAACTAAACTAAACTGAACTAAAAAAGATTCATAATAATTAAAGGGCAGTTAAATAATACTTATCTCTGAGTCTCTTTGTTGTCAAAGCAAGATTAAAAATTAGTGTCATGCATTTTCTTTTGTTAATAAATATGTGTGATTTTAAACTGATCTCTTTATTCTCTCATAGTCAGACAACATTCTATTAAACTTTTAAATACATGCATGTAAACTTTGGATTTCTCTTTCTACTGAACTGTGGTCAAGAATGACAGGATACTTCCTTTGTAAAACACACAGGAACAGACACGGAATCTGGAGGAAAGAGCTTCCATCATTTTGCACTTGATGCTACCTTCTCTTGCACTTGATCTTAGCTTCTTGGTTAACCTTTCTGGGCCTAATCCAACCCAGCTCCTTCCTCAGAGGCCCTGAAATGACTTTGGTAGGGGATCATTTATTTTCTGTATCCTATTTCAGACTTAATAGCCCTAATAATTTTGAGGGACCTAAAGTAGTTTCTTTAATTTGTTCATGGTCAATCAGGCACAAATCTATACATGGCTCATTTTCTGCATAATGAGCAGGGTCAGATTAAGATATCTAGATGTCCTAAGCATAGAAAAAACAGACATCCTTGTTTAGTGTAACATTACAAAGCAAATGCTAACCCCCAAAATGAATTTGAAGAAATATCATATCATTTCTTCTGTTTATTTCTAGCATGTTTTAAAATATAAGCTATAAAATTCTTTAAATGTTTTCTAATGTTTATGCTAATTCTTAGCTGGTATACAAGTAAATGATTATTATATCTAATAGGGAATGCAACATGGATTATATTAGACTCATCATATTTGTATCTCTATCGATTCCACTGTGTGTTTCTTACTCTATCAACCCCTGCATTCAAGCAGTGTATGCCTGAGCTATGATAAGAACTATTAAAAAAAATAAGAAACAACTTTTATTGAAATAGGGGAACCTATTTGTATTAAATTTACATTTTTTCTCACACAAACAAATCTTTTAAGACATGCATTTTAACTCACTGATACGAAATATCTTTGTCAAAATATCTGAATCCTTTTTACACAGTATTAATCACACAATCAGTGCCTTTAATTTAGTGACAGCAAGATTTCTGAATTTGATTTACTGATATTTTCCCCACCATTTATAGCCAAGTTGATTACTTCTGTCACAACTTTTTTTTTCTGAAAATAAAAAATTAAGTATATATCATGTAAACTTTATCTGACTCTTTATTTGTAAAAATTATATTATACCCCTTGTTTTCAAGAGTCACATCATGGCAAAAGATAAATAGATTATGATTATTACTCTTTTTTTGGCCAAAGAGCCCACAAATCATTTAATAATGCCAAAAGTAAGCTATCCTGTTTTCAAACCTTTAATTTTCTATAAAATTAGATTTTTATCTAGTAAAGTGTATCTGGTTGGGAATGTGATTTTTATCTTGTTTTTTTTTTAGGTATACTTTGCATAGGATTCATCTGACACAGATATTCTGAAACATTCGAATACTATGGAGTCATTTCATAGCTAGTGTGCTGCGTCGATTAAATGGGTACTGAGAAATACGTCCTATTACTTTATCTGTTCACTTCTCAATCCAAGAAAAATAGGGAACAACTGTGTGCAAAATACTTTCTGGATGTCCTATGACTCATAAATTGAAAATAAACTCAGAATCAGAACTTAAATTTTTCTAACTATGCATTAGTAATCCAGCGTGATTTCAAATATTAAATGCGAACCACCTAAATTCAGGAATTTCAATGTAAAAATACAAAAAATGACATTTCTTTTTGGAAAGAATAGAAAAAATTCATCCAACAATTTTTTAATCTACTTTCATCAACTAACTTTTGCTGATTTCATAATTATAGTTTATTTTTATTGAGAAAGTATATGCTGGTTATGATGCTATGTGCTTTACCTGTGATCATTTTGCTTAATGTTCGTAACAATCTGATAACATTGTCCCTAGGTTGGATTATTACTTCCATTTTACAGATGAAATGACTGAGACCTGTAAAAATAAAATGGTTTATCTGTGATCACTCAGGTCAGAAGTAGGTTAGGTGACTGTTTTAGAATACCTCCTAAATACATCTGAATCATTCTTAAAACTTACACATAATTTCCTGGGAGTTGATGAGAGGGGTGTGGAATTGACATGTTATCACAAAAGAGTTCCCAGAAAGATTTACCAAGCTCTACAATCTGGTAACTACTAGCCACATGTAGCTATCAAATACTTGAAATGTGGTTAGCCCAAATTAAGAAGTATTTAAATGTAAATACACACTGGATTTCAAAGACTTAGTATGAAAAATAATGTAAATTATGCCAAAATTTTTTTAATTTGATTACATGTTGAAGTAAAAATATCTTGGATATATTGTATTAAGTAAAATTTATTAGTAAAATTAATTTAGTATATTATTCTAGGTATCTAGGTATTTTGGTGGCTATTTTTCTTTATTAAGTTAGTTTATATATGAATTATCTCTGCTTATACTTTTGTTTTCTTATATACATTTTGGTTTGTTTCAAAGATCTTAAATTCCTAAAAAACAGAAAATATGCCTTCTGTTTAATTTTTAACAATTCATCTACTGACTTGAAATATTGAAGGCAGGCTGGGTCACGGCTGTGTGATAAACCAACTTATTGGTACCAGTCACTTCCCTCCTTCTTTCTTGGTAGGGGTAATCTCATGATTATATTTGGGCAATCCTTACTTTTATAAACAACCAGGTGCAACCAATTATAACACTGCCATTTCCTTAACAAAGATTTGTTTATAAATTGGCCAGTGATGCAATGCCATCCAGAAACAGGTTTTTTTTTGTTTTTTTTTTTTTTTTTGAGAGAAATCTTGCTAAGAGGATTCTGGGAAAATTTTTTGAGATAAAAGGAGATTATGGTGGTGGGGAACGGGCAGCGAGAAAGAGAATCTGTGTGCCTTGATTGGATACTTTGCTTGGATATGGCAAGGCCTCTTCTCTGTTACAAAGAGAATAGCTATTTGTGAAGCTCTTAACGCCATTAGTTATTTGACAAATTTGGCAGCTACCTCATAGCTGGACTTATTGCTATATGAGATAATACATTTATTTATTTAAAATTTTTGACATGTGCTTCAATTTTTTAAAAAACATGTATTCCAAAAACATTATAAATGATGTAACTAATCTCTTCAAAGATGGAACAATACTTACAATTAAATGCTACTGCACACCAAGGAGAACATCATTACAATGCTCTCAGGATCATCCTTGACAGATTAAATATAAAAGGTCTTTATTCACTCAGAAGTTGAATAATAAAGATAAGAGATCTACTTACACAGAATATCACCTCATATAGCCAATGACCTGTAAATGCCTTGAGCTATGTTCACAAAACAGACAGAAAACAGATATAACACCTCAGAAGGGCTAAAAACACAAGTATGCTAGTGTTATCATTTGATATACTTGGTACTTTGCTATTTTATTAGCAATCTAAGCTTTTCTAGTAGCAGGTTTCATAAATATATTAGGAATGACAAACAACTGTTCTCTAGCAGCCTAAATCAAAGTAATAATCTGATTAATAGCAATATCACAATTCAAGGAATGTTCAAAACAGATAATTTTTGGAAAGGTCTATTTTGAGCATCAGTACCCACACTCTGGTGAGATAATTATTTAAAGCTCAGGATAACCATGGCACTCAAGTGTTCTATCCCTTTTCTTAATGTATTAGGTTATTTTGATTTCTGCCTACATAATCAAATTAGAAAACCAAAAGGCAAAATAGGCCTATATTTTACTATGTCTAATTAAAATATGATGCTTTTTAAAGAAAGGGATGTTTATTTTTTTTACAAATCCATACATTGTCATGTATTTCCAAAGTGAAAATGAAGATTGAGCAGCAATATATAATATATGGCAATCAATATTATCCCAAAATGACAGGGGCTGGATTTACTGTAAACTGTTATTAAAAAAAAAAACAAGAACAACCCATTCAGACATTTTCATTACTCTTAATATCCTTAATGATCAGATATTTTATGATTTCATCCTAAATTCACTGCAAATCCTGACAATTTATAGATCCAATCACATCTAAGATTATGCCTTTATATGTTTCATGGAGTGCATTTTTCTGGTAATAATATACTTGTATTTTTATTGTATTTCTTTGTTATTTAGTCTGGAACTTTGTTTTCCTTTGTGAAGATGTGCTTTTTATATATATGCTTTTAGTCTATCTAAATATTTATATTAATATAAATAAAATACATAGCCAAAAGCTTAAAGTAAATATATTTTTTCTAAACTATAATACAAAATCACATGATTCTGGGATTCAAAGAACTATAGATGATATTTGCTATAAATTCCTTATTTTCTAATGAGAAATTGTCACAGAGAAGACCATCGAGCCTGTAGTAGCAATATTAGAATAAGAAAATAACTCCTGATATGCCCAGCTTGAATAGTTTCATAAATAATCACCTAAGTGTGACAATCCTTTTGTTTTGGATTTTCCAAACTATCACAACTTCAAATATCATTCCCCCAAATTTAAGGATTGTGTGGCTAAATGTGAATAAATTGCCTCAAGTCTATCTAATCAAACTTCTTTGGAACCATGCATAATCATCAGTCTACCTGCTTCACCTAGATTAATTTCACAACAGTTCTTTTCTTGACCTGGATTTTCCTCTTTCCCACATAGACAGACCTCCTGTTATGCTAAAGCTAGGTCCTTAATGTTTTATTCATCAGCGTAATACCTGAGCCAGGTTCAGAAGATGGATATAGTGTTCCAGAAAGGTGAGCAGAGATGTGGTAATAAGAAGATACTGAATCTACTTGTGATTATAATTAATAAGTGATAAAACTGAAATGAAATAACTTTGACTCCCAACAGACGTGGGCTGTTGACCTGAGAAAAATTTGTTTTACAAATGGCAATGGGCAATGATATACATCTCTTAGTATCCTTTGTGAGGTATGGTGTCAGGGGGTTGGTTCCAGGACCCCCTCGAATACTGAAATTCATGGATGCTCGAGTTCATTATATAAAATGGTGTAGTATCTGATACAACCTACACACATCCTGCCACATACTTCGTCATTTCTCAATCTTATAACAGCTAACATAATGTACATGCTATATAGGTAGCTGCTATACTGTATTGGTTATACTGTATTGTTTAGAGAATAATGATCAAAAAAAGACTGTGCATGCTTAGTGCAGACACAACCATTCTTTTTTTTTTTTTTTTTTACTATTTTAGATCCTCGGTTGATTGAATCCATCAATGTGGAACCTACAGGTACGAAGGGTGACTGTACTGCTTTCCACTGATCAGCTTACCACTCTTTTATTTATGGGCAGAATTATTGTTTCATTTCATAAGATGCTTATCCTTCAGTCCCTAAATCCTTCCCAATCTGTGATCATGTTTTTTGCTTCTCATGCAAAGAATGTGAAACTTCTTTCGCTTCCTTGCTATCAATAAAAGTATTTTACCCTCACAAAGTGAGCTTATAACATGTAGAATACACATCCCAAAAAGCCTCACATAAATACAGTATGTCCTCATTTAATGTCTTCGATGGGTTCTTGGAAACTGCAACTTTAAGTGACATCATATATAAGGAGACCAGTTTTACCACAGGCTAACTGATATAAACAAGAGCTAAGTTTCTACAGCATATTTCTGGCCACAAAAACATCACCAAACTTTTAAATAAAGACCCCAAATGCTTTTAGTATTAATCATTGAAATAAATGTGAGCTATCCATGCATTTAAGAAGGATTAATAAAAACAAGTAGGATAATTATTTGCCCTCTTATTCCAGTTGAAGGTCATGGTGAGGGTCGGGGAACAAGATGGGATCCACCCTGGGCAGTATCCCATCACAGGGCACACACATAAACACACACACACACACACACACACGCACACACACACACACGCGCGCGCGCGCGCGCTCACTCAGACCAGAACTATTTAGATACACCAATTAACCTAACGTGCACATCTTGGGACGTGAGAGGAAACCGGAGCACCTGGAGAAAATCTACATAGACATGGGGAGAACGCCCAAATTGCACTCAGTGGCCCCAGCCAAAAATTGTTTTTGTTTATTTATTTATTTTTTTCTCATCAGCATTATAACAAAATGATGCTGAACTAAACGACGTTGTTGGAGGAAGAAGGAAGGAATCTTCACTGTTGTTTTGCTTTTACCAGAATTACACAGATTACTACACAGAGTTAGGAAATCAGGCATTTCCCAGCAATCACAATTCTTCAAGCATTTACTGTAGACCCACATCAGAGGGCCCTTCAGACTCAAGGCATGTCCTAAAACATAAAGCAATCTCTGAAACTAATTTTATTGCCTCTATTCTAGTACAACATCTAGTCAACTCTTCCTTTTATAAAGTTAATTTTCTAAGAACTCAAATTTTATCTTGTCGTTATTTTTGTGTTTAAGATTTTATTTTTTTAAATTGATTTCAGAATAAAACCCAAACTCCATATAATTTATTCAAAAGGTTTTCATAATATCCCTTTTGGTAATACTAACATCGTTTTTCTGTAATCACCCTTCCTGAGCTCTTTACCCCTGCCTAATTCAGTGACTACTGGTTGTCTGACACTCTGGGGCCCCTCACTTTAGAATCCTGGTGTGTGTCATTGATATCAATGTTCCAACCCTGGTTCTTCATGACTTTGCCCTATTCATTTTTCCAGATTCAAGTTTCACATCAGTTCTTTCACAAATCCTTCCCTGGAACTTGACAAGCCAAAATAAGGCTGAGGCACAGATCTCAATCAATGCAGGTTTATTAAGCCCATGTTTGAGGACACACTGTGGAAAAGCACAAACTACAGATGCATTTATTTTGAGTAGTCATAATGGCAACCACGCGAAGGAGTACCTCGGAGTAGAGCCTGTTTCGATTTGCAGCGATTCTCCTGTCAGTGCTAAGGTACCAGCTTGGGCCCCATCTCCAGGTAAAAAGCTGGTTTGGGGTTTCATTTAGAATTTGACAGCTGAAGGTTAAGGTTTCTTGTCAGCTGGCTATATCTTCTCCTTAGAGAGAGAAACAGTATATAAATTGTGTGATCATTTTTTCTGTTTTTGATTTTGATCTGTCTTACACTAGATTTGACCAATTCTTGGTCAAAACTGACAGCTCTAGGCCTGGCACCGTGGCTAACACCTGAAATCCTAGCACGCTGGGAGGCCAAGTGGAGATTGCTTGAGGCCAAGAGTCATTACAAGCCTAGGTAATAGTGACACCCTGTCTGTATAAAAAATATAAAAAAATTAGCCAGGCATAGTGGCACATGCCTGTAATACCAGCTACTTGGGGGCTGAGGCAGGAGGATGGCTTGAGCCCAAGAGCTATGATGACATCATTGCACTCTAGCCCAGGCACACAGCAGGACTCTCTCTCAAAAAAAAAAAAAAAAACCAAAAAAAAAAACCAAAGAAAACAAAAAGCAAAAAAACAAAACAAAAACAAAAACACTTGATAGCTCTAAATTATGGAAACAAGGCCTCTAAAATTGATAAAAATCCTGACAGCTGCAGTAAGTCAAGTTCCACCTCTAGAGACACTGGCCGGTTTAAAAGAAATCAAGTTATTTTACCCCAAAATATTGCTCTTTGACATATTTTTAAGAGGCCCTTCCAACAAAAATTAAGAGTATGACAACTTTAAAGGTCTAAAAAGAGACATTCTTTGAGAGCAGCTACCTATGAGATATTATTTATATAACGAGACCACCTTCCAGCTCTCTCTGTTCTATTAAAATTATATACACAATTAAAAATGCTATTTGTCAATGAAATTAAGATGGATCCTTTATATTAGACTCCTAAATTTAAAAAAAAATATGTATATATACACACACGTAGATTTTAGAGAGCTCTTATTTTAAACAATTTATTTGTACTGATAGAAAAATTAAATTAAAAGAAAGACACATCATAGTGTCAGGGCTATCCTTAAACATTCTCTTGATAAAAATTAAAAAGCAAAAATCAGACCTAAAACAAAGATAAAGTCCTTTGTATGCTGCCCCTGCTGCCTCACAGGGACTAACAATAAGGGCCACTTCATCTGGTGGCCTAGTAGTTATGATTCTGTCTTTTCACCCCTGTATCCTGGGTTTGATTCCTGATCAAGGAATGCAACCATTTTGGTTAAATATTTGTGTGACTTTTGCCATTTGTTTATACTTTTCCCTTCTGTGGACAGCTTTCACTATCCCATATTCTTCCATCTGTGGGAGCACACAGTGCTCTGGGGCCTTTCGTGCATAGGTGGTCAGCTGAATCTGAGCCCCTAGGGAATTTGGCTGAATAGAAATGTGAGTCATACTGCTTGTGGTTAGCAAAACTTTTCTTTCTCAGAGCTGTCTTTGTGGCCTTTCTAGATCTTGTGAAACTGCTTTCCGCCTCTTTGGAGATAAGTTGGGCATCTTTCGTTAAGTCACAGATGGGTTAAGCTTAATTTAAAAGGCACCTTTAATTTTTTTAAATTTAATTGAAAATAAAGTTCAAAAGCCAGAAATATCAGCTGTTTATCCTGACTAAAATCTGCTCCCATTTACCTTTTTTTAATTTTTTTAATTTTTTTATTTTTTATTTTATTTTACTTTATTTTTTTGTTATTATTTTTTTATTTTTTATTATTATTTTTTTATTATTTCTGTTCCCATTTACTTTTACTCCTCCCTGCTCCTCCTTCCTCTTTGTCATCTTCAGCACCACACGAAAAAACCTAGAGGGAAGTTCTAATGACTCAGACCCATGAAGGAACTCAGAAAAATGTACAATTTGCCCCATTTTGGGGGTCTTCTGTT
>RJWJ010047186.1:0-11075 GCA_004363605.1 Indri indri
GAGGGCCCATGCAGACCTAGGTCTGTACAAACTCCGCATGCCTGGGTATAAATGAAAATCTCTGCAAATCCCAATAAAAACAAGAGCTTGGATTTATTATATTTCAATGGAACATGGATCACGGCATGAACCATCTGAGCAATAAACAGAGACAGAAATGAGGATGCGGGGGGGTGGGGGGAGGGAGGGGGGTGCATAGGCGGACGAGCCCACAGCTCAGCCAGGCAGAACAGGTCGGGGAGGCTCACAGAGGCGTTTGCCAGGCCACTGGCAACCAGGCCTTTGGGCCACACCTTAGCTAACTGGCGGGGTCAGGAGTGGGCTGGAGACAAGCAGTGGGAGAGGAAACGAAAGTTCCCTGAGGCAGACAGGCAAAGAGAGATGCTGCTCGATGCTCCCTGGATAAGCCCTTCCTTCCAGCTACAAAGAGAAATGCACGACTCAGACCCCCCTGCTTTTAATAAGTTGATGGAGTTCATTGCAGCTGGCTATTTTAATTACCTGCAAGCAAAGTAATTTTGCTACTTCATTTAGAGGAGCTTTTTGAAAGTAGTTTTCACTCTGATTACCTTCATTAATGAGTGATCAAAATGCATCAAAGCAGAAGGGAACACAGGAAGAAAAGCAGAGGGCAGGACTCCCCGGGAGGAGATGTGCAAGCCCAGCAGGCAGGGTGAAGCTCTGTCTTCCTTCATTAGCCTTGACGACTCTCTGGCTCTCCCGCGGCGGCTGGTGCAGGACAGGGCACAGCGCCCCCACGATGCGGACGCACGGGCGGTCCCCAGGGCCGGGGATGCAGCACAGGCTGGGCCTCAGCGTCCTGTGGTTCTGCCCCTTGGTTCTCCTGGAGACTGGGGTTTGGTGCTGTCTCGTTCTTCATGCGTCCAGGGCCCCTCTGCTGGGGACAATTACCTGTGCAGACACTCTGCTGATGGACGTTAGCAGTCACTTACTGTCCCCTGGTCACTGCGTGGGGCTGCCCCTAACACCCCTGGTTGATTTAATTTCTTCCCTGTCCAGAAATGCGGGCAGAGAGGCTGGGTGCCCAGGCCACCTGCAGGGAGGGCGAGCCGGGAACCAGGAACAGCCCAGCCCCCCGGCCTCTGCCCAACTCTTGCCCCTGTGCCCTCCTAGTCACTGGCCCCTTCCCTGCCTCTTGTCACCAGGTGGCGGAAGAACCCGGAAGGGACCCTGCATCTAGAAAGGGCGTGGAAGGCCTTTCCTTGCGCCTGTTAATGAGCAGGAAGCGCTTGCAGGCGGGTGCATGGAGTCAGCACATTTGAGTTGTGGCTGGTCTGACAGCTGCTGAGTTCGTCACACAGATAATTGGATAAACTGCTTGAGCACAGACATGCAACACGCGGTGTCATTTAGCGGCGGCTACACGGGGGCCTTGATCTTAATGGAAGGTGTGGTAGAGAAGAACCTTAAAGAAGTCCCAGATCAACATCTCCTCGCTCCAGTAAACAGCATGTGACTCGTGTTCCCCCGACATCCTCGGTGGCCCTCCCGCCGCAGAGATCCAGCCAGTCTCTGGGGCAGGTCCTCAGAGCAGGTCCTCCCCACGAACCCACGGTCTCCTTCGCTGGGGGCCTCTGACTTGTTACATGGAGGGTTTCTAACCACACTCGGGGGCCTGGGGGGACTGCGTCCACCCCTTAATTTAGCACGTCCTCATCAATCTGTGCGTTCTTCTAAGAAATGAACACAGCAGCTCCAATGAGCTAGGCGTAAAAATACGAAGCAAACGTCCCTACTGGTAAGCACACCCGGCAGGGCAGGAAGACGGGCACGTTACTGCGAAGTTACACCAGCAGGAGGGCCCTGCTCCTGGTAGATGTTCCGCCGGCCCCTCGGTCGGCTTTGGGCTCACACAGGATGCCCCCCAGGCCCTGCAGGTTTCCCTCAGGTACAGAATGACCTCGAGACGCTTGGCTGCGAATTCCTGGGGGTGGTAATGAAGGGGGGTGTCCCCTCAAGGCCGCCCCTTCGTGGGCGTGGTGGAGTCATTGGAAGGTCAATATGACACAGTGGCAAAGTACTTGGGCTCCTGATGGCCGACAAGGTCCTACGTGGATGACCTGCCCCACAGCCCTTGGGCTTCCCTGATTCCTCGGTCTGGTCCAGCAGCCCCGGCCCTCCCGTGGATCCCCAAACACACCAGACAAGCACCCACCTTAGGGTCTCGGCACTGGCTATTGCCACCGCCTGGGCTACTCTTCGCCCGGATATTCAAATGCCTCAGTCCCCAAGCCCTAATCTCCTTCAGGGCTTTGCTGAAATGTCCCTTCTCATATCAGAAGCTCTCGCTGACTGCCTTCCCTGCTTCATTCTTCCCAGGGCACTTGTCACCAAACAGAGTACTCCTGTTTACTGTCTGTCTCTCCCACGAGACTGTACCTGCCACAAGGGCGGGACTCTGGTCTGTTCTGTTCCCGGCCGTGTCCCCTGACTTGTAGCAGACGCACGTCTGCCGAATGCATGGACAGACGGACGGGTTCGAGCAGGAGAGCGCCGTGGTCAAAGTGACATCCTGGGAAGCTCACTCAGAAAGCCACATGGAAAGTGGTTTTGCAGAAGCATCTGATCCGGGGCTGGGAGCACAGCTGGGGCGTCGCAGAGGCCGCCCAGGCAGGAGACGGCGGGATGCACCACCCCAGGGGGCAGAGGAGAGGGACTGAGATGTGGAGGAGAGGTCGGGGAGGAGACACAGTCGGTCTCTGAGGCCTGGCTGGAACTGTGCGCAGAGGCGGGATGGAAAGAGGACAGAGCCAAGGAGGACCGCGGGGGACATGCAGGGCGGCGGCCGCTGGGGAAGGAGGGGCGGATGGGGGGTCGGAGGGGTGGGGGCTGGTCCCTGGAAGACAGTGGAGCCGGGCTGCAGGGGACGAGAGAGGCCACCGCGGGAGGGATGCACAAGACCAAGCCCAGAAAGTGCCACCTGGACTTGGCATTCAGAAGGGTAATGTGATCTTAATGAGCTCAGTGGCGGTGGGACGGTGGGGACAAGAGGCAGACACAGGTGCTGGGGGCAGGGTGCAGGGAAGTGGAGACGGCCAGAGCAGGTAATGCTGTGGTGTCTCGGAGGGACGGGAAGAGGGGAGGTTAAATGGTCCCTGGAGGGATGTGGGGACAAAGGCCAGCTCCTTTGGGCTGAGAGAGACAGAGCCCGCCGGCTGCTGGGGTCACTGAGGAGCACACGGAGGAGGGGGAGGGGCTGAGACAAGCGGGAGGGGTGCCAGAACACGGCAGGAAACAACGCAGGGACTCGGGGCTGTAGCTCCCTTCCACAAGTGAAATCAATGCAGTGCGACGCTTTCTCAGCTCAATAACTTATTAGCAATTTTTAATTACTGGAATGTAATTAATTCACTCAAATCGCAGCAGTTCTGTGAAGCACACCACACGTGCTGAGCCGATAACATTCTTGTATGTTTGCGGGTGCTCACACCAAGACACCTCGCGCATAAACCCAGAGAAAATAGGCAACGAACACACGTGTTTGTCCAAGTCACTTTTCTTGATCCCGGCAGCAGATGTCACAAACGGGAGGACCGAGCTCCAAGGGATGCGGGGCTGGGAGGCTGGGAGCACACCCTCAGTTCCGCCAATCCCCAGTTGTTTGCACTGATGCTGGCAGAAGCCACTGAGTGATGAGGGCGTGAGAGATGGTCCAGAAAGGTTCCCATGCATCCTTGAGGTCTTGGGGGTGTCTCTGGCTAAAGCAGCCCCAGAGGATGGCCGGGAGTGGGCGGAGATGCTAGAGACTGGAGCCTGACGCTTGTTGTGGCTGTCGGCTGCGTGGGGAAGGGCTGACGTCCTGGCCGTGCCGGTGTCCTCAGGTCCTGGAGCGGCCTTGGCATCCGGTGGGCATTCGGTAAGTGCCTGTGCAGCTGGGTGGCTTGGAGGAAGATGGTCAGACCCTCCTCGGGGAGCTCGCGGTGATGGCCAGGAAGAGGCTGGTACGGAGCCACCCCTTCGCAGGGGCCCCGGACAGAAAGGCGGTGGGCCCAGGAGTGGAAGGGCAAGTGGAGGGACAGGAAGGGGAGTTGGACAGGAAGCAGAGGCCAGCTCCGGAGCCAGACCAGGCCGCGGGAGGCGCGTCCCCAGAGGCTCCGCCTGCTTTTGACTCCAGGCTCCTCCGGCAGCCTCTGAGCGTCCCGGGTTTCCTGCTCTTTCTTTAGAGGGGAGAGAGCGGCTTGGTTTTCTGATGCCTGGCGGCCCTGTCGGTTTGGGGTGGCTGAGCCACCTTCCCTGGAGAAGCTGCAGCTGGGTTTCTCGACAACCTGAGGAAAAGGGAGGCCAGGCTCGGCGGCGGCACACGAGGCCTTTCCCTGCCCGTGGCCCCGAGTCCTCCTTCCACACCAGGAAGTCTCTGGGAGAGAAGGATGGAGCAACTGCATCTGCTGGGAACATGCCTTGCTGGGCCCTGATGAAAACAGCCCCAAAGCTGTGGGTGCTTCGGAAGGGCCGGCTGCAGGGGCAGAGCCTGGGCCCTGGGCTTGGCTCTCCTGTGTGACTCGGGGCAGCTACTAGCCCTCTCTGGGCCTCAGCATCCCCATCTGGGAAATGAGAACATCGGACTCACTTATCTGATACTCAGCCAGCTTGAGTTCAAACCACCTCGCGTGGCACGCAGGCCTCTCCCAGCTTGCTCTGACCCGCCTGCCCCCCGTATCCGCAGCCACACCCCTCCCTCCCAGGACCTGCATTTAACCATTTGCGCCTCCCTGAGACCAGAGGTGCTTCACACCTGCACCCAGAGGAATCCTCCCCACCCTCAACCCGGCAAACTCCCTTGCCCTTCACGGTCCACCTCCAACGTCTCCTCCCGCACCTTCTCCAAACACTCCCCTTTCCGTCCTAAGCAGACGCGTTCCTCCCTTGGGCGCCACTGGCATTTCCCAAGAGCCTCACGTGCACCCAGGAACTCTGTCCAGACTGGGGTCGGACAGCTGGTTCTCCTCTTGCTTCCCTGTCACCACAGTGGGTGGGCTCGGGTGACCCATCGCATCTCTTTTCAAGGGGTAAGACAGCCGGAGAAGGTGATCATCCGATTTGATCACCTGGAGGCCGAAGTCTAGTCGTTCACTCGGTGAGTTTGGAGGACCATGTTCTTCTCTCCCCGGGTTCCCAGAAGGACCCACCGCCCCGACTGCTGGTCCCTATCACACGGCACTGTCATGTAAGCGGGCAAGGGTCTCACGGCCTCTCGCACCTGCCCCTGGGAAGTGCCAGGATGTCTGCAATGACACCGTCATCCTGGAGCTGTGACACTCAGTGCTCGGAGGAGAGTGTGCTCACTCCGCACCAGGCACTGCTCGCTTTGCACTCGCGACACTCTGTGAGGTGGGCGCTATTATTATTGCCATTTTACAGACAGGTAAGTGAAGCACAGAGACTCTGTGTGCCTTGTCCAAGGAGGCGCAGCATGGATCCATGACCGATTCCAAAGCCGGGCCGTGAGCACGTGCCACGTTGCCCCCGAGCCTGGGCCTCCCTGATGTCCCCCCAGGCAGCTCCTTGCCATAGCAGAGTTAAACCGAACCCCCATCCGTGCCTGACACCGTCCCAGCCCCGCACCAGCCCTCACTCGTCCGGGGAAGCCAAATCTCGGGCTGAGGCCTGGGCTGCACTCACACACCTGGGGATGCGCGGAGCTTTCCCTGCAAGGCAGATTACGGAAGGACAGACATGCCCCTGGGAGGTGTGGGACCTAATTCAAGTCCCATAAGCAACAAGATTCGAAGTAACAACAGCAACAAAATAACAAGAAGAAGAAAGGGAAAAAAAGAAGGCTCTGTGGCGGCTGGCGCTATCTGCTCTGCTAACTTGCAACGAAATGTTGAGTTTCTATGCCTGCTTAGTAACACTTAAGAAAAAAAGGCTTATCAGTGAGTATGTTTAATTCCCCTCTCCCCCCAGGAAATTGTTTCCTCTGATGTCACTAACTTGGGGGCTCCCCGCAGAGGTGCCAAAACGCACCCGCAGACGCTGTTCGGGCCGAGGAAGCTGAAGGGTCCACTTAAGACTGAACCTGTAACAGCCTCTTTTCACGGTTTGTTTGGAAAACTGCCCGACTATGACATTGTGTCGTCTGGTGTACGGCCACCCTGGCACGGCCAGTCATCGCCGAAAGGCAGCTCTCAGCAGCACAGGAGATAAAGCGAGAATTCAAAACGAGCCAGAAAAACAATGTACAAGTGCCCACGAATACACAAACAGGAAGGCGATGTCAC
The DNA here is from genome assembly GCA_004363605.1 of Indri indri. Lineage (NCBI taxonomy): Eukaryota > Metazoa > Chordata > Mammalia > Primates > Indriidae > Indri > Indri indri. Next base: position 6,240 of record RJWJ010047186.1, read on the forward strand.
ACGGTACCTCTGAAAACACAGACTCTGTCAGAAGTTACACAGTGAGTGCTGCCCACGTGACTCTGATTTCACCGCAGGAAGAAAGAGATACAACGTCTTTCCCAGGTCGCTTGGGCCCGATGGTGGTTGGGAGAGACCCTGCTTGTGACTTGAGACCTGGGATCAAAGCTGCAAACTCCGGCCGAAGCGACGCCGTTGAGCTCAGTTCAGGTTTCACACATGCTAATGATCCCTAAATGATATTACAGCCCCTCCTGCGTCCACAAGGAACCCCGTTACCGTGGCAACCAGAATGTGCCACCAGAAGTTTTCTCGTAAATGGGGCTAGGATGCCGCCGCCTCTCCCCTGCAGTGTGGTGACGGCTGTGGGTGCCCGACCAGTCCTCAGGAGCGACCCTCCCCGCCGTGGCTCGGGGCTCTGGCCACGGAAGGTGTGCTCCAGACCGCGGTGGCGTGGCCCACACGCTCCATCTCCTCAGTCCCCTGCTCTACACGCTCCAGCCCCACAAGAATGGCCTCCTAGTCACTTCTGGGGGCAGATAAAGTCCCAGAGAGTGAAGTCCTAACTTCTCTTTGTCACATTTTGTAGAAATGGAGAATGGAAGACGATTTTAGAATTTTTGTTTGCATGGCAAAAAAACCTGGTTTTGCTTTCTGTGTTAATTCCCTGGAAATTTGGGACACATGACAAATTGTCATCAATTGGATTCAAGCCGGCGTTAAATATTCTGCTGCCCTATGGGATGCGGGCTGTGGGAAGCTGTTCTTGGCATCCTCCGTGCTCCCTGGACCCTCCTGGCCCCGCTCTCAACAGAGCCGCTGTCACCTGTTTCCTCTGCTTCCTGCTGGAGCTGGGGTTCTGGTGATGGTGACGTGCTCACCCCAAAGCACCTTCCTTAGGGCTGGCCCGCCCTCCACCCGCCAGGGCCCTGCTACCATGTGCCGGGCGCTCCCCATGGCCATGCTGGGGGAGGGGGGCAGCCCGGCTCTCCTCCTGGCCACACTGGAGCTGACCCTGGGCCTGCGGCTCCGAAGGCTTCTCCATGGTGTCCAGACCCACGGGGCCTCTGCAGAAAGAGAAGCCTGAGCCCCAGGTGGGCCCCTCCAGGACAGCGTCAGGTCTGACACTCAGCATCTTCCTCGCTCACCCTCCATCTACCGTGAAGCCATCTGGGACCTGAACCGTCCCCCTAAACCTCCTGGGTGGAGCCCTGGTTCCCGCCTCCGTGTTCCTTTCACGGTTCGTGCATCTCTCTGCTCTAGGCCTGTGGCCACATTGGAGCGGGATAAATACCGACGGCAGGTGTCATTGATACCGAATGCTCGCACCACGCCAGCGGCCGTGCGGAGAGGTGTTTGTGTGGCGCCTCCCTCGCTGCCGTCCAGGGCGGGAGCAGGCGGGGACTGCGCCAGCTGAGGAAGGGCCCAGCGCGGCAGAGCGGGGCTCCCCGGCCACGCGGCAGGAGAGTATCAGAGCTGGCACACGACCCTCTGTCTCTCCGGGGGCTCACAGGGACGAGGGGCTTTAGGAGAGCAGCTCTGCTACACGGAGGGGGTGGGAACTCACACAATCTGTGACGAACCCGAGGATTCAGAAGGACTCGGTGGATAAATTCAATCAGCGTGAAGCAGAACCGAGCCCTGACGTGCTCGAGGCGCCAGCCCCACGCCGGCTCACCCCCAGCAGGCCTCCCCCAGTGGGTGTCGTGGTGGCTGGGGTCCCCTCGCGTGAAATAAGTGACGCTGTCTGAATCAGCGGTGGCGAGGGAGGCTGTGCACGCTCTGATGCAGACGTAGAAACGTCTGGAGAGACGCAATTTGGGGGATATTGGAAACTGGAGAATGGAACATCGGTCTAGAAAATTCAACATGGCCAATAAAGCTGGAGCGACCGGCCGAGTGTTTTCGTGGCACGGTCGCCAAGGACTCGGTGGCGGGCGCTGGGCGGCGCGTCCCAGCCGGGGGTGTTGCTGCCTTGGCTCATTGTGGCCTCGTTTCCACAACGTATCTCACGAGCTCCGAAGCACCTCGGCGTTCGCGTCGCAAGCACAGCTGCGCAAGTGTCCGAGACCGTCCGCATCACAGGACACAGGCGCCTTTCCAGAACTCCGCCCTGGCTGGGGCCCCGCGCTGCCGCGGCTGGTACGCGACGCGGGGGAGCAGCCCCTGCCTGGGTGCGGGGGGCCAGCACGCCCGTGCGGCACTGCTGGGCCGTGAATACGTATGTACTACACACGTGTGTCACGCGTCACGCATGCTCAGGCTGGAGCGCTGTCCTTTCCTCCCCGTGCCAGCCCTTCACAGCTCCGACCGCTCCGGGGCCCTCACCTGCCCGCGCCGCGGCACTGACCAGGTTTCTATCCCAAGCCTCCTCCCTCCGCCCTGCCCCACCCCAAAGCAGGTCTCTGGCCTCACGCAACCCCAGGTGGGCTCTCCTGCCTCCGGTGTCCCTGCTCAGTCTCCGTGGGCCGTTGCCGCCTGCCCACAGGCTGTTTCTGCCTTGTATGTCTCCTCTCCGTTCACAGGTGCCCATTTCTTTCGGATAACAAATATTTCTGCAGGCTGCGGCACGTGCTAGTTACTGGGGCCACATCTACGCAAGAATGTGCACGCTAGCGCCTGCATCTCTGAGCATCTGCGAGCCGCCGTGCACCGTCCTCGTTGGTGCGAGGCACTGCGCTAGGTGTGGGGAACGTACCAGTGTGTAAAGCAGCCACAGCCCCACCCTGCGGCTCTTACCATCAAGTGGGAGCAGGCGCCGCCCTTATCTTCAGACCCAACCCCAGCGCAAAGCACAACCCCCTCTGGCGCCAACTCCACAACGTGCTGCGATGGCCGAGCAACGGCTTCCTTGCCTTGCTCAGGGGTGTGGACGGGCAGGGCATGGAAAGCTTTTCCATCAGCAACCGCTCCAGGCCAGAGTTGGTGTCACTACCACGCTGGGACCACTGAGCCGTTGTCCGTCCGGCCACAGTCTGTGCACAGCACGGCCTCCTGAGTCATGGGACTTTGTCCAGGGGGGTAAACATGGTCCCTGTCACCATCCTGCAAGGGCCCAGCCTATGTGGAGACCAGGTTGATTCCTTGCTGTCTGGTCCCTCAAGGACACATGAGCAGCACCAACCAGGGTTGAGTTTGACCTCCCTGGATTCAGACGGAAGATGGGTCACTGAAATGCCACTGTGGCTGTTTGTCACACACTGGTCTTTCTCTTTCTTTATTTCCTTTACCACATGCAACCTGTAGACCCAGCACCCAGGTCACTGTCCAAAGCACGTTAGAAGATTAAAAGCATAGGGCAGGGAGCCCTCTTCCTACCTTTGAGGAAACAGTCCTTGCTGTGGACGACGACAATTTTCTTCCCCAGCAGGCAGGCGGCGCGGTGGAGCTCACAGTGGTTTTCGTAAAACCTGCCGTCAGAGCCGCACACGGGCACGTAGCTGGGCCTGCACGCCTCCAGGCACCGGCACGCCGGCCGCCCCGTCTCGCTGACGAGCACGCACCGGCTCCCTCGGCCGCAGAACTTCTTCCCGCAGGAGGCTGGCAGCCCGCCGTGGCCGGAAAGCCCTGCCAAGCACACAAACACGGAGGGTCAGCCGCGAGTGCTCAGGGGCAGGGGTTCCAGGCTTCCCGCCAGGCTCACAAGCAGAGGCCCCATTTACCTGGGAAGCTGAGGCTACCCGAGGTGGGGCTTGCAGGGTTTGGGGTCCCTGACAGAGTCCCTGTCTCTCCAACAACAGGCTACCACTGCTACCGAGAAAGGTGTCCAAAGGCGTCCTGCTGGGCAGAGCTCAGGTTTTACGGCTGACTCTCTCTGCACACCTCAGGCACGATACCTACGCATCCCGGGACCCACAGGAGGGCCTTGGATAAACTCTTTTTAGGCTCTTTCTAAGGTTCACTGTTCCTGCTGCCAATTGAAAACTGAAGACACCCGGCCATTCTATGCTCATGAAGAGATGCCTCCAGCCAGAGGACAAAGCCGGCCACCACCGTCTCCAGGCCCCGAGACAACCTCCTGGACCGAGGAGTCTACGGAAACCGAGGGCTTTCTACAAAAGGGGCTCCCTCCCCCTTTTCTTCCTTCCTTCTTTTCCTTTATCCCGCGATGACGCGGGGCCGGGCTGTGTGCTAGGAGCCTCAGGGTCCCAGAGATGAACGAGCCCTCTCTCCGACCTTGTCACTCTGTAAGGTGATGCGGCCCATGCAGGTGTAACTCTGATCTGAGGCCGAGTGTGACCAGGGCCACGAGGCAAGGTCAGGCACAGAGCTACAGGAGCCAAGGAGCTGCTTTCTAGGGAAGTGAGTGGGGCGGGGGTCGTGGAGGTGGACAGGAAGAGGAGGAGGGCTTTCCCGGAGACACAGGGGCTCGGCCCGGCTCTCCCAGCCGCCCTGCAGGTGGCATTTGCCCCCTCTGGTAGGAGACCAGACGTGCTGCACAGGGATGGGGGTAGGGGAGGCGAGGCGCGGTCCTGGGGGGCAGAGGAATCTGGACGTGATCGTGTGGGCGCTGGGGGGCCACTGCAGAGTCCAGGCAGGAAGAGCGCGTGAGAAGAAAGCAGTGCTCGGTGTCTGGGAGGGGGTGGGGGACAGCCTAGGCAGGGAGGCCAGAGCTGGCGTTTTCCTCCGGAGAGAACACGGTTCTCCACGGCACACGCCACGGCAGAGCTACCAGCGGCCTTTCCTTCCCGCGTCCTTTCCAGCGCGGCGTGTGGCTGTGGGCAGGAGGCCCTGGGAATGGGGGCTGTCACGTTCCGTGTTTGTGCCCTGCAGCCACCACACCCCCACAGTGGTCCCAGGCAGGGGTGCCCAGAGAGCACAGGCGAAGCGGGCAGG
>RJWJ010047187.1:0-11065 GCA_004363605.1 Indri indri
GCTGTCACCTTCCTTTCAGTCTTCTGGCCTCGAGAATTGTGAGAGGATGAATTTCTGTTGTCATAGCCCCCCAGTTTGAGGCAGTTATGTTTTGTCATGGTTGCTCTGGGAAACTAACACACAGGTAAACAGATGAACTAGTGAAAACTAGTACAGCAGACCAGAGAAAACTGAAACCCAAGTGTTTTCAGAGCAAAGCCTGGAGCAAGCAGATTGACGTTACAGAACGAATACTCTTCTTATAATTTGTGCAGAAAAAAAGATATTAGCATGGCTTGCTATGTGTTTTTAATGTTCCCCCTCCTCACGTTCTAGCTTCATGTTGCTTCCATTGCTTTGGCCTTTTTTTGGTTTCTTGAACAAATCAAGCTTGGCTCTGACTCAGAGACTTTATATATGCTGATCCCTCTACTTAGGAAACTCACCTAGGTTTTGCTCGAATAACTACTGCTCATCCTTCACGCGCAGTAAAATGTCACTTTCCGGAGGCCCCTTTCATAATGTTTTCCCCCATCAGTCTCTAAGTGAGGTCTCTTACTAATATCTTTTCATGCACCTTTTTCCCTTTAGAGCATTTGTCACAGATTGTGACTAGAATATGCATGTTATTTATGTGATTTTTTAAAAAATATCTGTCTTTTCTGCTAGAATATATGCCCCATTAGGCAGCGACCATGTCTGTTTCGCTCTTCTGTTTCCCTCGCTACCAGCACAGTGATGGGTGTGCCATAAATAATTTTGAATAAATGAAAACGCATTTCTAGACTTGTAATCAGATGGATGAATACAAAAAGAAAAACACCCATTTTAAAATTGTTTTTATATTAAGGACAGAGTATTGGACAAATAGTTTTCATCATTTTTACTTAAGTAGCTGTTCTGACAGGTTAATTATAAATACCACAGTATTAAAAGAGCAACCACCCTTCATTCAAGCAGAGTCACATTTTGAAATACATTTGCAGTGCCGTACATATATGCACAATCAGTATTCTTTCTCCAGTTGCTTATAACAGGTACCATTTAGATATTTAATGACTGAGCTGGTTCAGTGTTCAAACTCAGTACTCTGTTTATACCCAAACAGCCAAAACATTCACTGAATGTATTATAAAACATGTACTTTCTTGAAAAAATTAACATAAGCTTGTCATTTTGTGCTTAATTACAGGTAATATTTAAGGCCATTCAAGATATTCTAGATAACAGTTCTCAAAATTCTTTCTAGAGTGTGGCTCTTCAGGCCCACAGCACAGACTTGTCCGCCTGCCTTGGTGTGGCAGAGGGCCAGCTTACTGACCCTTAGAGCAGACTGCAAATTCATCTTTCAGATAACGTATATGTCCTCACTGCTTTCTCTGTACTTGTACCCTGAGACAGCTAAATCATGAAGAGCACAATTTTGGATTTATAAATCCAGAAATGTCACAAATAACTGTGGCCCCAGGATACCAGAAGTTATGAGAGAATACAATGGAAGGAACAGCTCCTACAGGTGGCTCCGGCCATTCCATTAAAAAATGGCTCAGTCTAGCTAACCTCATTTAGTAGGTAAACTTTGTAACAGTGTTGTAGAAAGTAAGCAAACACATAGGTGTAACACACATGGAAATGCCACTTTGCTAAAATGACACTTTGATTTATTCCTTAAGGAATAATGTGATGGCCCTTAAAACCCATAGGAGACTTATGCTCTAATCATGTTACATGCCTTCCAAATTCTGGAAACATTAGGGCCCTAACTTTCATTGAGCAAAATCTGTGGTTGTGACATGGAGTGATATCAGCAAGGTGGCAGAATAGGAGGTGCCAGTTTTCACTAGGATACCCCCACCGCCTGCCAATACATACAGAAAGTTCAGCTAGTAACTATCCACAGACAAGAATACCTTGGTGAAAACCCCAAAACTTGGGAATAATCCTGAGTCACCTGCGTGGTCCACAGAATGAAATAAATACTACATAAAAATGATGAGAGAAATAGTCTCACTTGGACTCCATTGACTCTCTTCTTCTCCTAAGTCAGCACAGCACCACACGGAGAGGATTCCCTCAGGACCATGGTTTCTATGGAGGGAAAACAGAACCAGAGGTGGGCACCCAGCTTCCCTAGCATTCTGAGATGTTTCCCAGGAAGCCCATTCTGGTCTTATCTCATGGGGAACACAGGGAGAAATGGCATGACTAGACCACCTGGGGTCAGGTGGGAAAAAAGCAAGGAGACAAAGCCCATAATGACCAGCAAGCAGATCTTGGTGGTAGCTATGTGTACCTGCCAGCCACAGCATTTGATCAGTGACACCAGCTAACAGCACAGCCCCCATACTCAGTAAGGAATGACCTATAGCTTGAAAAAATGGACAACATTGTTAAGAAAAACACAAACATAAACAAAACCCTTTTTCTACCTAGAGACAGGTGGGCCCTGTTAGTGCTATTTGGTTTAGCTTCATGCTTGTCCTGGAAGTAAAGTTAATGATCCCCTGACAGGAGCAAGACCTTTTGAGACACCAGTGTTTACAGGGTATTGCTGGTCAAATCTACCTAGGTCACCTACTGGAATCATCACTGCCATTTCAGTTGAGTTCATCTTGTCTAGATAGCTGTCATATAAGTTCTCACTCCAGATCTTAAAAGACAATAAAAGAATCAGTAGACAGAATGAATGAACCTACACTCTAGAACAAGAACTATATGTACATACTTTTTTCATAAGAAAACATAAGTTAATAATCAATGAGCTAAATACACTGTGCATTATGGCTATGGTGTTAACTTAGAATCCCTATTGCTTTGGAATTCGTAAAAATCAGACTCAGAACTGGAAGAGAGGTGTCTGAGGTAGCCTGTTTGAGTTCTCTTTCTTTGTCATCTAGATTGTGTTATAGGATGCTCTCTTGTTTTTCCTGTGCTGAGCTATATAGGATTGGTTGCCAGTTGTAGAGAATTTTATGGCTTTCTGAAAGTTTTCAAAGTCTATATTTAAATAAAGACAGCTTCTTTTTATCAACTTAATGGAGATATAATTTATATACAATAAAATGCATACATTTTAAAGGTAGAGTTCAGTGAGTTTTGACAAATGTATGTGTTGATGCAACCAAGATGTAGAACGTTTATGTCATCCCAGAAATTTCCCTGTTTCCTCTCTTGTCTGTCTCCTCCCATTCATTTCCCAGCCTCAGGGAACCACTGATTTGCTTTCTGTCACTATAGGTTAGTTCTGCTTGTTTTCAAACGTCACATAAATGCAGTCATACAGTATGTACTCATTTGTGTCTGACTTCTTTTTCCCAGCATTAAAGATAGCATATTTTATCAAATACTTCTGAGGATGATTTCATTCAACGCATCCTGCAAAATAACCAGTTGACCATTTTATCTTGCCAATAGCTTGACCACTCTCTCTGCTTGGTCTCTTCTCTAAGCAGTTTCTGACATAGTGTCTGCTGCAGCTTTATGAGTTGTTGATTGGAGCTAGATGTTCAGAAGTCAAGGTCAATTATGAACTAAAAAAGGATTTACCACCAGTAACTGTTCCAGCAGTTTCAAGATATGATGATTAAATACCCTCTGGTTGCAACTGTCTTTACCTTCAATGCTCCAGTGTCCTGTGGTAATACCAGGGACAACAGGGCTCCTTTTCCAACTTGGATACTTTGGGTCTTCAATAATGATCTGTGTCTAGAGAGAACCCTGGCAAAACCTGCAAAGTAGGAGAAGTCAGTCTCTGGTGCCTTTCCCATAATGCTGATTGTTTATACCTTTTTCCTTGTCACCCCCACCAGCCTCTCAGATGTCTGCAGTCTCTCATTGCCATTCCCATCATGGCCTGCCTGCCACATCTTTCCCTGATGACATAACCTTGCTCTTCAGGGTCTTGTTTCACCAGGCACTAGGCTTAGCTAGCTCCCATTTTTGGCAAAGTTGTTGATCCCTTTCACCTTAAGTTACGGGACGCATCCTTGTGTCCAGGACTATGTTAGGGGCTAAGGGTGTGTGAGACATAGCCCTTGTTCTCAGTGAGTCCACAGGTGTTTAGGGATGTCCATACAACAACTGGACTCCAAAAACTGTCTTTCTTGTGTATTTGGGAAGAGAGATTTGTGGGACACCACCCTTGAGTTACTCACTTGGCCATGGCTCTTCCAAGCCATGTGTTCCCTCCAGCATGGCTGTGGGCCACTGTTCACTTTGCTGTTAATTTTGGTCTGGAATCAAGGACATGAACCCTCTAGCAGCCATGGTGATAGCACTGCTTGAAACTGGGGCGGTGTGGGGGAGGGCGGAGGGAAGTTATGTGTGAGTATGGGGCAGGTCTCAAGTCTCCTAATGGAACCCAGAGTCCTGTCTCAGTGTAGCCATAATTCAGAGTTATGTGAAAAGAATCAAGAAAATTATAGCTCACATGGGAAGACTTAAAAACCACCTCCTAATTATTATTTCTCTTACTTTTGGAGTGAACAGTGAGCAAGGAATTAAATGGGAGGGGGAGGGTATTCCACCTAATAGCCTAAAGGTCATTACTAGTCAAAATGGTCTATTTTATTTTATTTTAGAAACAGGGTCTCACTCTGTTGTCCATGCTGGAGTGCAATGGTGTAATCATAGCTCACTATAACTCCAAACTCTTGGGCTCAGGCAATCCTTCTGCCTCAGCCTCCTGAGTAGCTAGGACTACAGGTGTATGCCACCATGCCTCGCTAATTTTTAAAAAATTTTTCATAGAGACAGAGTCTTGCTATGTTGCCCAACCTGGTCTAAAACTCCTGGCCTTAAGCAATTCTCCCACCTCGGCTTTCCAAAGTGCTGGGATTACAGGAAAATAGCCTATTAATAAAATAGCTTGCTAAGAGGATTTTTCAAGATCATAGAACATTAATTTTCTGTGCTAATTTTTCTAAAACTGTGTTTTCAAAAATTAAATTTTCAAATAATTTTTCCCAGAGGCAGGTTTTTAAAAATGTAGTTTTATAAATTGGAAAAAAAATTTAAGTTTGTCTCCTTTATTTCTGGGATCTGGAAATTAATATAGTATTATCATTGTCAACCCACAGAGCCATAGTTCAAGTGATCTGAAATTACCTTGGTATGATTTTAAGCTCATGGAATAGGAAGAGATTTGGGACTTAAGAATACATAAGGATATGTTAACCTTTTCTCAGGGGTTATATAGCATATGAGAAGAGCCCTAAAAAAAAATAACTGGCCTTAATGCAGTGTATTCAGACAAACACCATCTCCGAAAAAGGTATCTGAATGAATAGATTGGCCAGGAAATTAAGGTTGAAAATGAACACCACTAGAAATGATGAGTTTGGAAAATGAATGTGCTTTCACTGAGATGTGAAGTGGAAGAAACAGGAAAAAGTAATATGATTTATGAAGATTTTGCAATCTGGTACTAAACAATGTGAACTGGTAGCAGTGATTCCACCTCTAGGTAAATACTGTCATATCATGATTTACAGCCAAGGATCTGGGAGTGGACATAGGATGCTGTTTGCATTGATCATATAGTCTTATTTCATCAGAATTTAGGTCTTTAAAATAAATGGAAGGCATTTGATAACATTTGTATAGTAAATTGCTGAGAATTGATTATAAGTGATAAAATAAAAAGAGGTTGAAAATGAACTGGTGAAAAAAATTAAAAAACTATAATTGCATGTGAGAATAAAACTGGTTTATTCAGCTCTGGATTCGGGCTTTATTTTCTTATAGTTTGACAGGCAATTTAAACCACAAAATTAAACAGTAAAGTATATGGCTTTAAAAATAGTTGAATCTAAAGAGCCACAGCTTTTTTTTTAATCTAAGAAGAAATCCAAACTTATTATAAATATACTTTGTTGTCGAACTTTCCTTTTTTTTTTCTTTTATAGTCTTGCTCTGTCACCTTGGGTAGAGTGCAGTGATGTCATTGTAGCTCACAGCAGCCTCAAACTCCTGGGCTGACGCGACCTTCCTGCCTCAGCCTCTGGAGTAGCTGGGACTACAGGTCTACACCACCACATCCAGCTAATTCTTCTATTTTTAGTAGAGACAGGGTCTCACTCTTGCTCAGGCTGGTCTTGAACTTCTGAGCTCAAGCAGTCTTCCTGCCTCAGCCTCCCAGAATGCATCCAACTTTCCTTTTATTTAGCAAAAGCTTTTTTTTTGCAGGAGATTATACGGAGTGACCAACATACATGGATTTATCGTAAGAGTTTCCCACTGAAGAACAGCTTTAATGAAATATACAAACTTATTTTTGTTTATGATCTTCTACCATCAAAAAGTTCAACTGATTGCCATTTACAAAACCTACTTTAGGATTTTCTTTCTTTCTTTTTTTTTTTTGGTATTAGTATATTTAATTTGTATTTTTGAGAAGTGCTACCTATTTTTCTTGCCAGCACCCCCTTTCCCAGAGGCAAACAAAAGATGGATCTCCAGGTTTTTTCTCAGTGACCACCCAGAAAAGTTCCTGAATCTTAAACTCAGGAATGTATTTTTGCCCTGAACTGAGGAGTCAGAATTGGCTTTGTGGGCCTGTGATCAGTACTCTCACAGGGCTCTGTGCTTAGAAGGGTCCTGCACCCTTCACTTGACTTAATGGTTTGCAGTTGTGATCTTGAAATTCTTAATCATTTTTGAACAAGGGGTCCTGCATTTTCATTTTGCACTGGGCCTCACAAATTACATGGTCAGTCTTGCTGATCGCAACATAATAGCTGACATTTATTGCATTCTTGCTATGTACCAGGCATTGTTTTAAGTTTCTTGTATATATATATATCGGATCATTTGATATTTATTACAACCCTCTGAGTTAGGTGTTGTGGCTCTCCCTGCACAGAGGAGAAGCTGAGCATGGAGAGGTGAAAGAGGAGGACAAGCACACGGTGGAGCAGAGACTCCCCCCAGCCTGCTGCACCCAGAGCCCGTCTCCTGCCTGCTAACCCGCTGCCTCGGCCTTCTCTGCTTTCCAGCCAAGTCCTCAAAGGACTAGTTTAGCCTGTGGTGTGCTAAACTGGCAGCACCTAAGGCGGACTGCATAGGGTTTGTTTGCTGCGAATGCACTCAGTAAATGCAAATATGTGACCTCAAAAAGTCAGGCATCATTCCTTAATCTCACCTAAATCAACTAGCTGATACCTTGGGCAGGTTTCTGATGCAATGGGAGGAAGAAAGGAGATGGGGAGGGGAAGGTTTAAAAAATAAAAAGGCGAGAGCATGGCTACAGACAGGGTGGCCTTGGGGGTGGCCAGCTCAGGAGGTAGGAGATGGGGCCGGCCCTGGCAGGCTGGAGGATAAAGGGAGACCTGGGGAAGCACAAGCTGTGGTCCTATTTAGCAATTTGATCATGGCTGACACTGGAGACAAATGCATATGGTTTTGAATTGGCTTGGGGGGACTGAGTGAGAACAACATTTTTCTGATTTGCAGGTGGCAGAGTATGTGAGTGCTGGTGGGTGTGTGGCCAGAGGTGGCTGATGCAGGCCAAATGTTGGGAAATGCAGAGCGTCACCTCCCTGCAGCTGGGGCTGCTTGCTAACTGCTTCAGGCTACCCAGGGAGGCCTTCTTGCTGCCCCTGAGAACACATCACCTAGTCTGCGTCACAGTAATATGTGACACAGTAATGTGTTAGCCATGAATGTATGAATCTAGCAACTGCCTGCCCTGCCAGTGGGCTCAATATTCAACACCTATTTTTCTGACTGATTGGATCTATCAACAAGTTATCATTTGCCATTCTTCTCCCTTATCACAATTGTTGGTACATAGAGTAGGGCAGGGACCTTGAGCACTTGTGTCCTGTTTGGTGTTACATCATCCCCAGTGCCCAGCATACTGAATAAATGATCAAATGTTGTTAATATGGGATAAAAATCAAAGTCAACCTTTTGGGTCCCGGGTTCCCTATTTCCCCTTGTATGGTAAATATGGTGCCCCAGCTCATGAGTTTTGCTATCCTGATGCAGTGTGCTCATTTCCTATAGGCTCAGATGAAGGCTTCTTGCTTTGAGTTAGCTATAGTGCTAAATACTGGTGTGATATTGTGATTAAGAAATAAGAAATACATGTCTGGCCATCGTTCCAGGCTGTTAGCATAGAGTTCCTTAAACCTTTATAATTTCCCGAGAGATAGGGGCGAGAGGATCATCTTTTGAGATTCAAAATGATCCACTTACAACTATATCTGGGTCTATGCTAATGAGGTTGACTCATGGGCCCCTAGATAGCTGGATGGTGGGTAATTGCCCAAGGAAACAACCATGGATTCTTGCCTGATGTCTGTTCAAAAAAAACAAAAAACAAAAAACATGTGGTTAGGGGATTGAAATAGTCAGCCTTAGCCCCAACCTCTGAGGAGGGGAGAAGGGCTGGAGATTGAGTTGGTCACTGATGGCCAACGGTTAATCATCCATGCCTCCGTAATGAAACCTCCATCATTCAGGGGAACCATGAGATTCAGAGAGTGACCAGGTTGGTGAACACTCCATGTGCTGGGGAAAGCGTCAACCCCACGACAAGCTCCAGACCTCGCCTATGCACCTCTTCATCTGGCTGCTCATTTGTATCTTTTATAATAGCCTTTGTAATAAGCTGGTAATAGAAAGCGAACAGTTTTCGTGAGTTCTGTGAGCTGTTCCAGCAAGTTAACCCCAAGGAGAGGGTTGTGGAAATCCCCCATTTACAGCTGGTCAGTCAGAAGCACAGGCGGCCTGGACTCGTGATTGGCGTCTGAAGTGGAGGGTTCTTACGGTTCTTATGGGACTGAACCCTCAGCCTGTGGGGTCTGTGCTAAATCCAGGTAGTTAGTGTCGGGACGGAATTGAACTGTTAGATGCCCAGTTGGTGTCTGGAGAGTTGGAGAATTGGTTATTGGTGCGGGAAACGCCCACACATCTGGGGTCAGCAGTGTTGTGAGTGGAAACAGATCCTTGTAGTAAGTGGCAAACTGGAGGGACAAGCTTGCTTTGAAAGGGATCCGATCTGTGGCATGTACCTTCTAGACAAAGTCCTCCTTGGAAGAGTATTGTTTTTTTTTCTCTTTAAAATCATCAAATGTAGAACTCAAAGAACTGGTAGCAATGTGATTATAGTTAGCTATGTTAACCATCTGTGCCGCCCTTAAAATAAAGTACATCTCAACATTCCCAAGTCGGTGGTCCTAGATGTCTGCCTTCTTCTTTCTGGATTTTTTTTTATGCACGAGACATGTATTTATTATTTATTTTTTATCAGAGGGGTTAAGAACTGTTGCTTGTCAGTGTTTTTCAAATGTAGCCTTGTTCCAGTCACCTTGCTTAGTTTCATAGCTGACTTTAGAGATATTCTACCCCAAGAGGGCTCACTACTCCTCTCCGATCAAAAGTATTCTTTTAAATTTCAGACATTGATCTAGAACGGATGATCCTCAAAACATAAAGAAATAACAAGAAAATATTTCCAAATATTAGGCATTTTTGAATCTCGATTACACAAAAATCAAAGAACCTGCATGTGGTTTAATTTGTTGACACATCCGGAAAATCTAAACTTCAGACATTCAGACTCTCAGCTCCATGGGAGCAGGACTCCCCACACCCACTGCCTAGCACTGTGCCCAGCACATACTAGGAACTCAACATTTAACCGACTTCTTAGCAGTCTGGTCTTAGCATTCCGGACCTTGATTTTTGAAGATAATCAAAATTACTGAAAACTTAAAAATGATGCATATATTCTTATCCACCTCCTCCTGTGTGCATTGAGGGACTGATGGATCAGTCCCCAGATATTATGAGCAAGGCTGCTGGATACGTTCAGGAAAGACAAGAGGATAGAATCGAGAGGGTGAATTGCTATCACCATTCATTCTCCCTGTCAGATGTGGGGCTAGTGCAAGGACCAGGGGAGAGCATGTTCGAGGGGAACACGGAGGATGGAGGGCAGGTACCGCTTAGGTGAACGTGTGACTTGTCTACCATCTAGTTACTTACCTCCTTCTCTGCCTAAACATCAGGGGAAAGCATGCATCTGAAAGAACATCTTAGGAATGCAATGGAAACAAAGGATGCACATCTGGTCCACATGGGGTATTCTCTGCTAATGAGCGTGGCAGATGACCGTGCTTTTGAAATAAACAGACTACTGAGTTCTAGGAAAACATTTTCACTTTTGGTAAGAGAATTCAGTGGTATAATTCTAGGTGTCTGTTAAAAGTTTAAAAGTGATCAGTTACAAAATATTCATATGGTGTCAGGGCAGAAGGGGACAAAGCACCAACAGCCTGTACAATTTTAACAGTGCAGGCATCTGCTGTCTCTGTAGGTAGCAAAGAATGTTACAAGTAATCCTTCACTTCCCCAAGCATGCTAGAAAGGTAGAAATTCTTAAGAGAAACTCCAGATTTCAGGTGGGTTTGAAATTGCATTATAAGCTGGTCCTGCTAAATCCATGTTGCCTGTAAACCACAGCTTTGAAATGAAACACATTTCACAAATTGGACTTGCCCAGCATTTGTTTCAGGGAAGCAGCTGTCCTATTTCCTCTGATGAGGTAATAAGCCTAGGCCTTCAGGGGATCTGATTGGAGAGGTTTGCCCACACAGACTGAACGCTGCAGAGCCATGTGACAACCCCTCCCCGCAATTACGCAGCTCCTTTGCCTTGGTGGGGAGGGATCTTTGGCTAATTCTGTTCTATTTATGTGGAGGAAAAGAAACAGGTAGATTGGGTATATGGGATGTTAACTTCTAAGAGCAGAACAAAACTGCTAGGAACCATTTTAGAATTTGTAGGAATGACTTACTGAAATACTTGTTTCTGACCACACAGAGCAAATTTTAGAATGGAATGGACTCATTGTTTCTGTCCCTTGGAGTGGGGAAGGAATTCCACCCAGAGAGATTCTGAAAAGAGTCAGCACAAGGAAGGATGAAGAGAGAAATGACTCTGAATGCAGTTTGACTTTCCTTGGAGTCCTGACTTTTTTCAGAATAAGTGCTCAGGATAAAGGGAGACCTGAGGAAGCACAAGGCATGGCCCTATTTAGCAATTTGATCATGGCTGATGCTGGAGACAAATGCATACG
>RJWJ010047188.1:0-11067 GCA_004363605.1 Indri indri
GAGCAGCCATCCCCTACCTTCCTCTTTGGGTTCCCAGGGGGCTGCGTGTCCCTTGCGCTCTTTGTGGTCTGTGGGCAGGCAACAGGGCTGACTGGGGGGCACACACCTGCCTACCGTTGTTCCCGTCCCTAGGCACCAGGTGACCCCATTCCCCTTGCTAGGACTCTCCCAGCGCCCTGGCCCCTCTGGCATTCTAAAGGGTGGGCAGCATGAGGGCTTTGGTCACTTGCACAGGCCTGCTGTCCCCAGGCTCTCACAGCCGGCAGTGGGAGGTGGACAGTAGTGGGGACCCAGCCAGGACCTGGCCTCTAGCCCCACCTGGGCCATGAGCAGATAATAATAACAACAGTTAATGTTCACCGGGCACCCGGCTAAGTGTCCTGCCTGTGTTCTCTCACTCAAGTCTCATAATAACAGCTCCAGTTATCTCCATTTCACAGACGAGGAAACGGAGGCACAGAGAAGGAAAGTAACTAGCCCTAGAGTCCTCAGCACTCAGTGGGGAGTTGGGACTCCAGTTCAGGCAGTGTGACCAGGGTCTGTGCTCCTTGCTGCATGCTAAGCCTCAGCCCTGGAGACGAGCAGGGGAGCGCAGCCCCCCTGGGACGAGTGCTGGGATTACCCAAGCGCAGGACACCTGGCGGGGCTCTCTCCTTCCTGAAATGCCCCCTCACACTGGCATGAGTGTTCCTGCCTGCTGAGCCTATGGCGGAGCTGAGGGACGGCTGCCCTCTGCCCCAGCACACCCCTCGCTGATGTGGGACCCCCCCCCCAGACGCCCCGGGCCTCCCCCTCCACTGCCACTGTTGTCTGGATCCCGCCCAGACTCCTCCTGAGCACGGGAGACCCGGGTTCTAGCTGGGGCTCAGCCCCTAAAGTGGCCTCGGTGCTCTCCGAGGTGCGGGGTCCCCGTTTATAAAGAGGAGTGTTGACTGGGTGGCTGGGCCAGGTTCGGGGGACTCCTGGTCCTGGGCTCAAGCTCTGAGGTTGGGGGCACTCCCTGGGCCCCCAGACAGCACCCGTCTGTCCACTTACGGGTCTTTATAGGTTCCTCGGGTGCAGGGGCTGGGAAAAGGCGCTTGACTTGAGGCTCTCGCCGCCCAGTCTAGCTTTGTCTGCGAGGGGGGTGCAGGTGTGAAGACAGAAGGTGATTAATTCATCCGTTCAGCTGAGTTCGGGCTGCGCTCTGCTGCCTGGATAAACGCGGCCCGGCCTGGCGTTCGAGTGCGGCGCAGGCGCACTGGACAGTCTGACGCGGCGCCTCCGGCCCTGGTGTTCCTCGACAGCACCGAGGCTGGAGGGAGGGGCGCGGGATCTCCTAGGGAGAGAGGAGCCGGGGACCGTTTAGATTCTCTTCTCCCTTCCTCCCTACACCCCCGTATCGTGCTCTTTCAACAGGCCCCCTCGCCCCTCCTCTGGTAAACGTGACCAGCGAAGGTCCCACCCAGCTCCGGGCATCCTGGGTCCACGCCCCACCAGGTGAACCTGTACCAGGCAGGTGCCCGAGCGGGCACCAGCGCCGCGGGAGCCCAGGTGGACAGCACGAGCTTTTCGGCCCTGACGTCAGCCGGGCACCGAGTACGAGGTGGAGGTTGTCTCGCAGGCCGGGCCCCTTCGCACGGCAGCGGCCAACACGTCTGGCTGGACCTGTGAGTGGGGCGTGGGGACGGCAGTGAGGGCGAGAGGTGGGCTGGGCTGCCCCTGAGAGCCTGGGGTCTTCCCTCAATGGCACCTGAGCCCCCATTAGCCCATTTTCCATTTCCGCACCCAAGGGCCCCGCACGGGGTCCGTGAGCCCTGGCATGGCGCGTGGCTCTCAGGACCGGCCAGCGGCCTGGCCGACCCGCTCTCCTGCCCCCCCCCCAGCCCACTCGCGCCCAGTGAGCTGCTGGTGGCGACGCACGCGGGCACTGCCGTGGTCAGCCTGGCCTGGGCCAGCGGCCCCTTGGGGCAGGGGACGTGCCACGCCCAACTCTCCGAGGCTGGGCATCTCTCCTGGCAGCAGCCCCTGGTGCTAGGCCAAGCCCGCCTCGTCCTGCGGGGCCTCACGCCTGGACGCAACCTCTCCATGGCAGTGCTGTGCCAGGCGGGGCCATTCCGGGCGGCCACTCACGCCATCATGCTGCCTGTTGGTATGCCGAGGTCTGCCGGGGGGTGAAGGTGCACTGAGGCACGGATCTAATCTTGGTCGGCAGCGCTGCCTGCTCTTTTCCGAGCCGCCTGCTCTTGCCCAGTGGGTGCTGTGCCCGCCCCACCCTGGGTCACGCTCCCTGTGCTGCTCCTGGTGGCCGTGAGGTCTAAAGGAGAAGTGGTTTCTCCGTGTGGCCGACGCCCCTTTCTGTGGGCATAAATGCCTAGTCCCTTTGTGTCTGCCAATTTTGAGAGCCCCTGACCCAGATGCTGTCCTCTCGGGATGCTCTGACACCCACCTGATGCAGATCTTTGGCTCCCATAGAGCCTGGCCCCGTGGAGGATGTGCAGTGCCAGCCTGAGGCCACCCGCCTGGCCCTGAACTGGATGGTGCCCACCGGGGACATGGGTGCCTGTCTGGTGGTGGCAGAGCAGCTGGTAATGGGAGGGAAGGCTCACCTCGTGTTCCAGGCCAACATCTCCAGCGATGCACTCCTGTTGCCCGACCTGGCGCTGGCCACTCCCTACCGCCTCAGCCTCACCGTGCTGGGCAGGAACGGCCTGTGGAGCTGGGCGGTCACCCTGGTGTGCACCACTTCCGCCGAAGGTAGGTCACTTTCCACTGCCCCTGGAGCCACCCCTGCTCCCTGTCTTCCCCCATCACTGCCTACCTGGGGTTGCCACTCATCTGGTCCTGGCTGCCTGGGGCTGTCCCTGTTCCCCAAACCCCAGCCTTTTCCTCTGGCCCTGATCTTGCTGCTTTGGTACCATACTTTTGGCCTCCTGCCCTGGCACCCTAGCCCAGGAATCTTCCAAGTCCTGATTTCATTATGTCCACAAGCTATTTGTTGCCAGGCACCATGAGAGGCACTGGGGGTAGGAAGGCATGGTCCCTGCCCTTGAAGCCTGATTGTCAGGCACCTAGTCGGGACCTCACTGTCCTCTCCATGTGCAGCCTGGCACCTGCCAGAGTTAGCCCCAGCCCCCCAGCTGGAGCCTGGGACGGAGGTGGGAGTGAGGATCGTGCCGGGCATGTTTGGCAAGGACGATGGGCAGATCCAGTGGTATGGGGTCATTGCCACCACCAACATGTCATGTGAGTCCCGTGCCCAGGAGGGGATGGAGAGACCCCAGATGTTGCCTAGCATGGAGTCGGGGAGGGATCCAGAGACTGAGACCAGTAAAAAGAAATATCTGAGGCCAGCATCAGTCTTAGGAAAGGGGGTCCAGAATGTTCTTGAGGATGTGGCTGATGTTGAATTGCAAATGGGCGCGTGCTGGAGAAAGGGGTTGGCCCCTCTGCGGCAGGAAGAGGGGCCTCGGCCTCGCCGCTCGCCTGCTCTGCTCCTTCTGCGTTCCTCTCGCAGCGGCTCGGCCTTCCCCGAAAGCCATCGACCACGCGTGGTACGACCACTGCTACAGGGGACACGACTCCTACCTGGCCATTCTGCTCCCCAACCCCTTCTACCCAGGGCCCTGGGCTGTGCCGAGATCCTGGACTGTGCCCGTGGGTACAGAGGACTGTGGCCACACCCGGGAGATATGTAATGGGCAGCTCAAGCCAGGCTGCCAGTGTAGGTGAGGGCTCCCAGGCCTGGAGGGAGAGGGGAGCTGTCGTAAGTTTCATTTATGGGTTGCAAACAAACAAAAGATCTGGACTGACGTATGAAGAGAATGCACAAGATAGTTTATAAGGGCCAACAGAATTATTTTGACTGGGCTTCCTGGCAGACAAGGCAAAAAAGGGAATACCCATCTGTCATATGGTTCTTTTTTTCAAAAAGGAGGGTGGGATGGATTCTGTTTCAGTTTGCCAGGGCAACTCCAAGGATATCCAGGTACCTATTTCTAGAGCTTCTTTTTGCTCTCAGAATAGGGCTGGGAGTGGTTGCTTTAGGGTGGCATGTAGCACGATATATACTCTCTAAACAGTGGGGGAAGCTCTTGCTATCCGAGAGTCTACTGACCCAGTTTCCTGGGAGGGGCTTTGCCTTATTTGCCTGCCCCTCCCCAACAGAAGGTCCTGTTTCTCTGCCCAGGTTCAGTGTTGTGGCCTTCACCAGGTACAGCCCCCCAGGGACCGTCATCTCCTTCTCAGCCTTCTCAGGTAGGGCGGGCAGAAGGCTGGAGCTCCCGCTGGACCCTGGAGAGGGGAGGGGTGCTGGGGCTCATTCCCCAACCAGCAGCAGGAGGGACTGAGCTTAGACTTCTGGGAGAACATGTCCCACCCAGCAGTGCTGGGAGACCCAGAGCCAGTGACGAAGGTGCTCTTCGCACCAGATGTGGCCTGGATGGACTGCGAGTGGGGCTGGGAGAGGCAGAGGTGTTGAGACAGCTCGCTGCCGCCCACGATCACACTGCGCTGCCCCTCCACGCCCAGCTGCTCCTGGGCCACCGAGGTTCTAGGACAGCTCCGCCCAACAGAAACGTCAGGCAAGCCGCAGATGCAGACCACATATGTCATTTAAAATTTCCTAGTTGCTACATTAAAAAGGTAAAAAGAAATAGGCAAAATTATTATTTTAGTAACATTTTGTTTCAGTCAAAATATCTGAATTATTATCATTTCAACATGTGACCCAGGAACAGTTCTAATGAGATATTTTACATTCTTTTCTTTCTTACTAAATCTTTGAAATCTGGTGTGTATTTTACACTTATAACAAATCTTAAGTTGGACTAACCACATTTCAAATACATACTAGCCATATGTGGCTAGTGGCTACTGTCTAGGACAGTGCAGTTCTAGAAGGTCCAGGAAGCCAGGCTGCTACTCTCTTTTTCTTTGATGGCGTCGGGAGCGTAGTAGGGTCTTTGGGGCACCCAGGAGCAGGAGGAGGCAGGGCTTGCTGGGTGTTCTCAGTTCCCATCCAGATGTTCCCCAGGCAGCCACCTGTGGCCTCGGTTTGGTATCTGGGATTTTGAGGGGAAGGGAGTTGTCACTGTGCCCTCCATCCCAAGGGTGCCAAGTCCAAGAGAGTTTGGCATGGCCCTGCAGGGTCAGCGGGACAAGGCTGCCATGTTCCACCCTCCCCTTGCCCTCTGCAGAGCCCCGGGCCAGCATCTCCCCGGCAGCAATGCCCCTGCCAGTGGTGGTGGGCATCCCGGTGGGCTGTGTCCTTGTCGCCTGTGCTGCGCTGGGCCTGCTGTGCTGGAGGCGGATGAAGGGGCAGAGGTGAGTGGCACGGCAGACTGGGGACTGGGAAGAGCCATGTGACCACGGTGGGCCAGCCCCTGCCCCAGGGGCTGCCTGCCACGCGCCTCTTCACCCTTTGCAGGGCAGAGAAGAATCAGTTTTCCCAAGAGCAGACGGCTTACAGCCTGCGGTGGGTGCACCTGCCTGCTCCTCGCAACGGCACGGGGGGCAGGGGGGCCCTGCCTTGCGCGGGCCGTGGTGGCATTGCCAAGGCTCCCCTGGCAGCCTGCTCCTCTGTGTCCAGTCGGGGCGGCGAGTCTCTGCCAGACTCCCACTCTCCTTCCTCAGCCTCCCCCACGCCTTCTCGAAGGCCTTCTCAGCGGCTCTGGGAGCCCCCGCTTCCCACTCCTCTGCCCGTGCAGCCTCTTCCTCCCCCTGCAACCTCGCTGCACAAGTCAGGGCTTTCCAGAGAAACAGGACCAACAGCGGGTGCGTGTGTGAGTGTGGAGAGAGAGGGACAGACAGACGCTGCTTTTAAGGAATTGGCCCACGTGGTGTGGAGGCTTGGAGAGCCCGAGGCCTGAGGCGGGCAGGCCAGCAGGCCAAAGGCTTCGGAAGGAGAGTCTGAGGCAGCCAGCTGGCAGAATTCCTCCTTGCTCAGGGAGCTCCGTCCTTGTTCTAGTAAGGCCTTCAACTGATTGGACCAGGCCCACCCCTGTTAGGGAGGGTGATCTGCTTCACTCAAAGTCAAGCAATTTAAATGTTAGTCTCATCCAAAAAACACCTTCACAGAAACATCCAGAACAATGAACAAATGTCTGGGCACCATGGCCCAACCCACGGTGACACATAAAATTAACCATCGCTCTCCTATTCTGGTTCTTACCTTCCCCCGACTAACCACGTAGACTGTGTCAGGCCAAATCTTTCCCTCACGTTGACTTCCTGTTGAACCGACATTAACTGAGCACCGGCTGTGCACGAAGCCCTCTTCTGTGTGTTCACGTGTAGCTTCCGTCTCCCCTGCCCCTTCGTCCTCTCTGCTCCCCTGGGAGGAGGAGCTTGCTGGAAATGCATGCTGTTCCGCACCTGGGGGTGGAGCCCGGGGTCTGCATTCCAGCGGGCCCCTGGGGGGTCGGGTGTGCAGCCAGGACTGAGGTCCCCTGCTCTGTCCCATCAGCCAGGGAGGGCAGGGCAGGACTCTGCGCTCTCAAGCGTGGGGGCCTACTTCTTCCCTCTCCCCCCAGGCGAACCCACAGGCCCACCCCTATCCACAGCTTCCAGCAGAACTATGAGGCCAAGAGCGCCCATGCTCACCAGGCTTTCTTTCTGGAGTTCGAGGTAAGGCCTGTACCACCCTCAGGCTCAGAGGCGGCAGGGCTCTGGGGCATCTAGGCTGGCCGGACCTGCCCGAAGGTCCGGGGGGACACTCCCGGCGGTGCATTCGCCACCTTGCCCCTCTCCTGGTGTGGGGTGAGGTGGGTCTGCTTCAGCGACCAGTGGCTGCCCGGGTCTCTGCAGGAGCTGAAGGAGGTGGGCAAGGAGCAGCCCAGCCTGGAAGCCGAGCACCCTGCCAACACTACCAAGAACCGTTACCCGCATGTGCTGCCCTGTGAGCACTGGAGCAGGAGCGGGCACGGCGGAGGGCCGGGGCTTGGCACGGAGAGGAGGCTACATGTGGCCTGCACTGACGCACAGCTTTTACCCTCTGCAGATGACCACTCCAGGGTCAGGCTGACCCAGCGGGAGGGAGAGCGCCACTCCGACTACATCAATGCCAGCTTCATCCCAGTAAGGGCCACCTGTGTGGCTGTCGGTGGGATTTGGGATCTGCTAGGGAGATGGGCTGGTTTCCAGGACAACCTGTCCTGCCTTAGGTGTAGCAGTTGTCCAGGAAGACCCCCAGCTTGTGTTTCGGTGGGTCAACCTAGCGGGTATTTATTCAGGGTCTGCTCTGCGCCAGCTCTCTGCTGGGCCTACGGGAGCACAGCTGACTCAGCCGCGTTCCCCACCTTCGAAGGAGCACGTGGGGTTGGGCGGCATCCACCACGCAGTGTGACACTTGCTGTACTAGAGGAACGGGCACCATGCTCAGGGCACGTGGTGGAAGGAGAGAGCTGGTCCCCCTGAGGAATCAAGAAAGGCTTCCTAGAGGAGGGACATTTGATTCGTTGAGGGATGAGCGACGAAAGAGAGAAGGACACTCTGGTGGAAAGAGCCGGCGGAGAACACCAGGCAGCAATGTGCAGGCGGCGTGTGTGTGTGTGTGTGTGCAGGGGTGGGGGTGGTGGCTGGCGGGAGAGGAGCTGGGAAAGGTGGCCTGGGGCTGGAGGAAGGAGGACCTTGGTTGTTAGGCTGAGGGCTCTGGACTCTATTTGGTGGCACTGGGGAGCCATGGAAGATTTTTGAGCACAGAAGAAACATTGGTGTTGGGAAAGTCACTTTGTTGGTGAAGAGGGTACACTGTTTTTGACACATCAGTATCTTAGTTTCATATAGGTCCTTCTTGCCATTTGAGGTGGGTGTCTCTGCGGTCACCTCTCTTGCTTCGAGTTCTGGGTGCACACATGTGTTCATGTGCTTGCACACGTACAGGCATGTACACAGTGTCTTCACTCCCGGAGGTCATACATGGGATACCTACTGCTGTGCGCTTGGTGGGGCCCTGGGACCAAGACATCGCCTGTTAACATGTTCCTGACCTCCACCCCCCGACACCCAGGGCTACACCCACCCGCAGGAATTCATTGCCACTCAGGGGCCTCTCAAGAAAACGCTGGAGGACTTCTGGCGGCTGGTGTGGGAGCAGCAGGTCCACATCGTCGCCGTGCTGACCGTGGGCATGGAGAACGGGACGGTGCGTGCGCCTCACGGCTTCCCGGAGTGGCCACCAGGCAGCACATTCTCCTTGCAGGAACAGCCGGCCCTGCCGGTGTCTTCCATCAGAGATGGTGGGGCAGACGGGGGTGGGGTGGGGGGTGAGGTTGGTAGGGGTCTGCAGGATCACCCAGGATGGGGAGGCAGCGGGGCGCAGGGATGCAAGCTCCCAGATTGGCTTAGCTTCCACTGACCTCTTGCTCTAGGCCCAGAAGGCACCCAGAGGTAGGGAGAGGGATGGGTAAGCACTAGCCCAGGGGTGGCCCCAAAGGTAGAGCATTCTGCACCCTTCCTTTTGGCAAGCCTGCTGGATGCCTCCTCTGTGCCCTGCTCAGGGCAGGGCCCTGGGACAGAGAGGGGCTGCTGAGTGTGTCCTCTTGCTGGAGCAAGCAGTGAGGCCAGGGCTGAGGGCCGTGGAGCAGGGGCCATCCAGCTCCACAGAGGAGCCTGGCAGCTGACGCAACGTCCTGAGACGTGGAAGAGGTCTGGAGGGAGGGTGCTGGAGCCCAGCCAGCAGGAAAAGACTTCTGGAGGAAGGGACCTTGGGGCTGGGTGGGTACAGAGAGCAGAATTTCAGCAGGGTGACAAGGACCATAAAGACGGATGGGGAGGATTGGGACTGGGTAAAGGACTGGGTAAAGCGAGGGTGGCAGCAGTGGGGCTGGGCCCATGACCACCCCTTCCCTCCAGCCCTCTGGCCCCAGGTGCTGTGTGAGCATTACTGGCCAGCCAACTCCATCCCCGTCACCCACGGCCACATCACCATCCACCTCCTGGCCGAGGAGCCCGAGGATGAGTGGACCAAGCGGGAATTCCAGCTGCAGCATGTGCGTGCTCCAGGGGACAGGGCGGAGTCGGGGGGCATTTGGGCCGAGTGTCCCTGAGAAGGTTGTCTCATGTCCTGCGGTCCCGGGGCCCTTTCCTTCTGAGAATCGCAAGCGCTCAGCCACCACGGGGGGAAATGAGAGGTTAGGGAAGGGGTTGGGAGGCACAGAGCGGGTTGAGGGTTTATCCAAGGTCGCGCAGTGAGGCGAAGGAGGAGCAGGGCGAGGAGTGATGGCTCCCGCCCTCCCTGAGCGCAGCCTGGGGCTCCCTACCCCACCCCAAACCCCTGTGCCCCATGTGCCTCCCGGGCTGTGCCCTCCTGGGGCAGGAAAGCAGTGGCCTGAATCACCCCTCTGCCTGGGCACCCCAGGAGGCTAGCGGAGGTCCCAAGGGCTCAGGAAGCATCCAGACTGAGGGGGGAGACATAGCTGCCACCCTCAAGGAACACCCGGTCAGAGGGGGGTGGCGTCCGCGCTGCCCTCAGGGAGCTGGTGAGGAAAGTGCGGGAGCAGCAGCAGGGCCCTCCGCCCCCTTCCCGCCCCCTCCTCAGGTTGCCCAGCAACAGCAGCGAGGGTGAAGCAACTGCAGTTCATCGCCTGGCCTGACCACAGCGTCCCCCAGGCCCCCAGCTCCCTGCTCGCCTTTGCGCAACTGGTACGGGAGCAGGCGAGGGCCACACGGGGCCCTGGACCCGTCCTGGTGCACTGCAGGTGAGGGCTGCCTGCCTGGCCTGGGGGGCGGGTGTCTGGGACCGCGGGGAGAGCGGGGGATGGGGGAATCCCCCTTCACCCCCTCAGCTCCCCAGGGGTTGTCCCTGCAGCGGGGGCGTGGGCCGCACGGGCACTTTCGTGGCCCTCTCGAGGCTGCTGCAGCAGTTGGCGGAAGAGCAGACGGTAGATGTGTTCCACGCCGTGCACGCGCTCCGGCTGCACCGGCCTCTCATGATCCAGACCCCGGGGAGGGCCCGGGCAGGCTGCGCTGGGCAGCGGGGACCCCGAAGGAGGAGACGGGGTGGATGGCTGCGGGACCGCAGGCTCTGGAGGCACCAGGAAAGGGAGCTCGCAGAGGACCCCGGGGGGAGGGCCTCGAACATGTCACCGTCCCAACTGGACTGTTGCTTCCTTTCTGTAAAAGCGGAGCAGGGACGGCCCCCCAGCCTCGACACTACGGCCCGGCACGGGGAAGGCTCCCAGTGCTCCCCGCTCCATCCTGCCCCGCCCCGCCCTTGCTGGCTGGGCCAGGCTCCTCAGCGACCGGTGCCCCCTCCCCTGCCAGAGCCCGTACATCTTCCTGCACCGCCGCCTCCTCGGCAAGATTCTGGGAGAGCCCTCTGACGTCTCCGAGTAAGGGGCAGCTCCCCTGGGGCCCTCGCGGTGGGACGCGGGTTCCCTGTGCCCTCCCACCCACCGGCTCCCTCACTCCCGCCCGCGGGCAGGGCAGGCAGACTGGCAGGGGAGCGGGGCAGCCTCAGTGCCTTCTCCCCTGCGCCCATCCCTGTGATGAACTTTGCGGAGGCGCGCGCCAGGAGGGCAGCCAATGCCAACGCCGGCTTCTTGAAGGAGTACGAGGTACGCTTCAGGCCAGGGGGTGGGTGGCAACCGAGGGCAGCCTTCCCCTGCCCAGCCGCCACTCCGGTGGGCTCTGTGCAGCCTCAGGATGCCACCTCCTTCCCAGCTCCTGCTGCAGGCCGTCAAGGACGAGGCTGGCTCCTCGACGCCCCCTCCTGGCTATGAGCAGGACCGCACGGTCTCCTGTGAGTCTCACCGTGGACCACGTGGAGGGGCGGGAGTTGGGGGTGCAAGCGTGGGCCAGGGACCTCTGGCAGCCTCACCCTCACCATCTTCCCTCAGACGATCGTTCTCAAGTGCAGTTCTCTCCAGCAGAGGAGAGCCCCCCTGACAACATGCCAGAAGCCTGGCTCTTCCCTGTGAGATGATGCTGGTCTTCCCGCCTTATTGCTTGCCCTCTCTGGCCATCTGTGCTTTCTGGGCTGGGGCTGAGGCTGCTGGGGGCTCCTAGAGCTGTGGGCTTGGCGGGGGACACCCTGAGTCCCTGGGAGCTAATGAGCTGTGGTCTGCAGGGCGGGCCTTCTGGCCGTGA
>RJWJ010047189.1:0-11063 GCA_004363605.1 Indri indri
CATGCTTCCCAGACACTGCTTTATTTAATTCTCGTCTCCACAACCCTGTGAAGGAGGCACAATTGTCACCATTTATCTGCAGAAGAAGCTGAAGCTCAGAGAGGTGTGGCGCTGTCCTGAGGGCACACAGGCAGCAACAGGCTGGGACTGGCATCCAAGCCCACGTGGTTTCCACCAGACCGCGAGCCCGGCGGACTGGGGTCTCACACTGGCGTCTAAATACACCTCAGATCTTCCGTGGCGAGACTCCTTTAGTGACAGGCCGCTTTTAGCTCAAAGTCTGCTCCCTCCTGCCACTCAGCACGGCTCCGCCCCACGCCCCCTGCCTTCTGCTGCTGTGCATTCTGGGCAAACTCATTTTCATATCAAACCAAACAAAAGCAGATGAAATCAGGAAGGTACATATGCCTGAGACATGCGGAGCCAACGGGGGAGGCGGTGGGTGGGTGAGTGAGCTCCGTCCTGAAGTCGCTGTGGAGTGGACCGTGGGCAGGTGACCTCGCCTCTCCACAGGTCTCAGCGTCCTCATCTGTGAAATGGGGATGGAGGCGAGGATGCCGAGGGGGGTGGGTGGAGCACCCAGCGAGGCACCCCGCGTGCTAAGTGTGCTGCCAAGGCTGGCCTCGGTCCTGCTGGTATCATCGCAGCCTGGGGATTATCTGTGCCCTGCATCTGCTCTGCCAGCAGGGAGAACCGGGGTCTGGCACTGTTCCATCTTTCAGAAGGACACAGAGCTCTTGGCAGTCAGCCCTCTCCACACACTGCAGCCCACACCCCCAGACCTGGGGGCTCCTCCCTTTGTGGGTACCACGGCCCCTTGGGCCAGCTGCCACTCCCCAGCCAGAGCTGTCCTCTCAGCTGCTCTGAGGTGGCCAGGAGTGGGAGAGGGTGCCCCACAGCGGGGGCAGGGCAGCAGCCGGCAGAGTTTGATGACGGAGACCACATTCGCCGGGTGAGTGCTGCAGGAGAGACTGGCGCGTATGGTGTAGCCACAGTTCGGCACGCACATCTCTGGCTGGGGTAGGGGTCCCTGGGGGCTTGCCCCAGCCCCTGCTGCAGTGAAGACAGACGCGGGGCCGCTGACTTATCTCCTCCTCTGCTCCCTTCCCCCCCAGGCGGGCCTGACTTGAGGAGTGGACCACAGCCCATGGAGGGGAGAGGCCGAGGAAAGGGCCCTGGCCTGGGCGCCCAAGTCGGAGACTCTGCTACTGACTGATGGGTGCCCGCAAGCTTACCCTTCTTGGCTAGCCTCGGTTTCCTCATTTATAGAATGGGTTCAGTAATCAGTGTCAGACCTAGTCCCATATTCTGTTAGGAATGCCAGAGGGGTGGCAAGAGACACTGCTGAAGCTACAGTAGTATCATTGTTACAGCAGGAGGGATTGCAGTTAGACACAGAGAAGTATGAGAAATCAAGTCAGGGCTGGAATTCACTCTTGGGTCCTGAATTCGCTTCCTAGGACTACTGCAACCAAGTTCCACACGCGGGGTGGCTTCGAACAGCAGAAATCTATGGTCTCTTGGTTCTGGAGGCCAGAAGTCTAACTCAGGGTGACAGCAGGGCCATGCTCCTCTGAGAGTGGGTGGAATCCTCTGCCCCTTCCTCTCGTCCAGAGGTGGCTGCCAGTCCTGAGCAACGCCTGGCTCACAGCTGCGTCGGTCCAGGCTCTGCCTCTGTGGTCACAGAGCATCCTCCCTGTGTGGCTCTGCACACATTCCCTCTTGTCCCCAGGCCACCAGCCATGTGGATTAGGGCCCACCGCAAGGACCTCCTCTTACCTTGGTTACGTCTGCAGAGACCGTTTCCATAGAATGTCCCGCTCACAGCCACAGGGGTAAGGGCTCAGTGTGTCTTCTGGGGGTACTCAATGCAACCGACAGCGGCACCCTCCCTCGCTCCCACCCAGCACAACGCTTTGCACATGATCCTCACGCTGTGTCACTTGTTTCTCGTGTTCACCTAAGGGTCCCTGGGCCCGAGCCCCCGGCTCCCGGTTCCCTCTCTCTCTCCTCTCCTGGTCAGCGTCCCCGTCCGCCCCTCCTCTCCTGCCGGCCTCTGCCTGCTCCTGGAGGTGCTCCGTGGAGCGGGGTTGGCAGCGGTGGCTGCGTGTTAATCTCTCCCCTCCCACTGACCTGGGCCCTCCTGGGCAGCTCACTCACCGACTTCACCTCCCTTTGATGACAAACGAGTGATTTCTCACTCTCCCTATTTATGGCTGTTTTTTCTCTTTAAGGGGCCTGCTCAGCCTGTCCAGTGAGTGATGGCCAAACAAATTTCAAGTGACAAGGGAATGTCCCTAAGGCTTCTCCTTAGTTCCTTGGGAGATTTAGGGGGTGGGCTGGGGCATAAACAGGTTCCTCTTTGGGGATGGGGGCTCCAGAGGAACTGAGGCAGGACACACAGTGCTGCTTGGCACGGTAGGGGCCACCCCACCTGTCCTCTCTCTGGCCTTTTCCTGAGGTCACCTGCCCCCTTCCTCTGGATGGGTCGCTATGTTCTAGGTAACGCTCTCGGGGTATGCAGAGGAGATCAGAATGGCAATGGATGGATAAGAAGCTGGGTCCCCTGAAGGTTAGAGCCGTGGTGGGGTGACCCCCAGGGCGCTGGGCTGGGGAGTCCGGCAGCCTGGCTTCTAGGCGCACTCTGCTCCTAGCTGGTCAGCCCCCCATCTGGAAAGCGGTGACACCGCAGCCGATGTCCTCCTCGCCATTTAAGGCTGAGAAGAGATGGCTGTGCATACGTTGGGTGCCCAATAAATGTGTCTTCCTGCCCTCTTCCCTGCTACACCCTGATGTGGCCGAGTTTGGTGCTCGCGAAGGAATGCTGGTATTTCTCAAGGGCGAAGCCCCAGCGTGGGCCGGGCGCAGGCAGGACCTTGTTCGTTTCCGCTCATTAGGAGGCCAGGAGGTGGTTTGCTCGTTCATTCATCTTTTCATGTGTCACCGGCACATTTCCTTATTTTTGTATTTACTGAAATCCTTGCACATTTTAAAGCCCAAATCCTGGGTTAGGGCCCCCAGGCCCCAGCACCACAGGGTGAGTTTCTGGCAGAAGAGCCTAAGTAATTCCTTTAAAACGGGGCGGAGGGACAGGGGTGCGGTGGGGAGCTGGCCAGGGGTGTCCAAGGCAAAGGAGAGACCGGGGCCTGGTGGAGCGGCTGCAGCACAGACTCGGGGGCCAATGACGAGTCTCCCAGCTAGTAGCTTTGTGCCCTTGGGAAGTCGCTTGACGTCTCCCGTGCCTCAGTTTCCCCATCTGTAAAATCGGCACAGTCATGGAATCTACTGGAGATCAGGCCATCGGGCTTCTGCTTCTGCTTCTGTGCTATAATTATAAATATCCACTATCCACTGAGCCCTGCCTGCCAGGCCCAGTGCTGTGAAAACCACTGTTCCCCAGGGGTGACACACTGTGTCTGCCAGGTGCCAGCCGTAAGTCACCTATGCACACTCTTACCATCTGCAGAATGGGAATGAAACCACCCATCCCAAAGCGGGGGTACTACATGCCAAGTCCACCCCTCCCCCTCCATCCCCCTTTCTTTCGGCCATGGGAGGGGGTGTGAATGGAGAAGCTGGTTTTGGGTTGTTTTTTTTTATACCTCCAGTGTCGTTTTTTATTTTCACGTGTAAGAATGGGTTCAAGGTGCCTCCTGGCAAGAGAGTAGACAAGAGCAAAGAGAATTCAGAGTGGGGAAACTGAGTCAACGCACCACGGAATTGGCACACTGAGCAGGGCCCTGCTTTAGAGATGTCCCTACCTTGGCTGAGTTTCTCCATCTTCCTCCATCCCCAGGCACATCCCACCTGCGCAGGCCTCAGCCTGCTTCTCCACATTCCCCCCAAACCTCCCCCTCTCTCCCAGCCCCTCCCCTGGGCTGCGGGCCCACTTCTCTGTCCCTGTCCCCCGCCCCCCACCGCTGCCTCTGCATTAGCAGATCTGGAGTCCGATGAAAGGAGCCCTTATGAGCCGGGTCAATAGATCCAACTTCGGGAGATAAAAGCGTGGGGGCTGGGGAACAAAGTGGGAATCGAAGGCAGCCGAGGCCGGGGCTGGGGCAGAAGGGGGAGGTGGGAAATCAAGTTCTGAAGGCCCCAGAGCAAAATCGACAGATTGAAAATCTGCTTTGATGGCCTCTGCGTTTATCTCCCTCGTTAGCAGACACGTCCATTTGGCAGGGGCGAGGGGAGCAGGGCAGGAGGCTGGCTGAGTTTCAAGTTTGATTTCTCGGGGCTTACCTTCCATCGTCTCTTTGCATAAAAAGGGATTAACGTCTGTGCCTGAGTATTAACTGAGCACCCAGGCGCACACGCGCATGCACACACACACACACACACACAACAGGCATGCACGTGTACGTGCGCGCGTTGTTACCCTGAGCCGCTGACTCAAATCAGCGTCGTGCTAAGGCCCATCCTCTCTGTGTCCCAAGCCGCTGCACCCCAGCTTTCACTGCTGCCCCTCCCCCAGCTGCCCACCAAGCCCTTCAGAGGACGCCTCCATGTCCCTGTTGTGTAAATAAAGTACAGGGATAGAGACTGATCCCATTAGGACGGATTAGTTACTCAGGAGGCTGAGATTAGAATATCAGCAGGAAGCCGGGGAGGCCGGGCTGCGGTGGCCTGCATGCTCTGGCACCCCGTTTACAACCCCCCAACCTGAAAGAGGGAGCCCCAGTGGACCCTTGTCTCCTGCCCCCAGTGTGGCCAGGGGGTGTGAGGCAGAAACTAGTTTTGTGTTGCTGGCCCATGGGAGGGGCCTCTGCAGGCCTTGGAGGAAGAAAAGGGAGAGCAGTGAGTGATTCTGCAACCCCCTCAGTAGCGTGGGGGGCAGGTGTCCTGCTGCTCCTCCGCCCGCCCCCCAGGCCTGAAGAGCTCTGTTGCAAAGAGAGGTGTGAGGTGCCCAGGGGCCCAGCCTCGAGGCGTGGAGGGCGCGGAGGGCAGAGGGGTGGGGGTCAGTGGAAACCTCACACTCACTGAGGCTTGGGAGATTGTCTCTTAGCAGTGAATCGAGTCACAGCCTGTCCCGGAGCTGGAAAAGGGCCTCTGAACACCCGGGTCTCCCAGCCCAGCCCCACAGAGTCCTCTGGACTCAGTCGCCTGCCCGCTGGCCCAGCCCGCTCTCGAGGCCAGTGCTTCTCAAAGGGAGGTCTCTGGACCAGAGGCAGCAGCATCACCTGGGAGCTTGTTAGAAATGCAGGTTCTCGGGCCTTGCCCCAGATACGCCATGTCAGACTCGTGGGTCGGGCCCCACACACCTGTGGTCCAGCCAGCCCCCCAGGAGACTCGGACACAGTGCCAGTGTGAGAGCAAGCGTCAGTGCCCAGGTCTGCTCTGGCCCATGGACTCTGTGGTGCAGGAAACGGGTTTGTTTGCCTGTGTAGGCAGAATGAGCGGAACCAGTTTATAAGATGCATGAAATGAGCAAAGGAAAAGTGTCAGGATAGGAGGGAAGGGGAGGAATTAGGAAGAGAGGATGTGTTCGGTAGGTGGGCGTGGTCCTTATGGAGAGTATATCCCACCCCCAGCTGCCCTCTCCCCTCCTCCACGCATGGACAAGGACCACTTCTGGTCAAAGCCTTGGTGTTCCAGGGTCTCAGTTGGCCTGACCCGGGTTCCCGATCTGCCCCTCCCTGTTAGGTGTGCAGACAGAGACTTCTGCTTTGCACCCTCACTTTGGTGCCGTGCAGGCAGGGCTGTGCTAGAGCTCATTGTGCACCGCTCTTCCTAGCCCATGTTTAGTGACGGGTGGTTGACAGCTTCAAATCGGCCGTGATGGGAGCATTTACACCAGGGAAATTGGCAAATGCAGCAAATGAGGGCTTTTTTCCCCCCGGAAAGTAGGGTGTTAAACATTCACCAGCACAACGTTACATGCAAGGAGAGACAGGGGCAGAAGGAAACAGTCTGTGTTCTCCGGGAAGCAGCCAGACTGCAGGATGCCCCGCCCTGGCATTTACGTCGAATTCATATTGAGTACCAGGCACTCTGCTGAAAGGATGAAACTGTCACCTCATCTGTCCTGACAGCAACCCAGCAAGGAAGGTGTTAACATCCCCATTTTACAGATGAGTAAACAAGCTCAGAGAAGTTATGCAGCATATCCTAAGCCACACAGCAAGAAAGAGGCAGAGGCATAATCCTACTCTCAAGGAAGGTCAGGTGAGACGTGCACACGACCCACACACAAACGAGGACAAGGCTGTGTTTTCATGATGCACAGACAAGGGGTTCGAGTGGAGGTCCCCTTTGGCTCCCTGCTCAGGGTTGTAGGGTGGTGTCTTCTGGGATGTCACTAGCAGAGGGGCTCAGAGGAGGTGCTGCTGTCTCCCCTCCAGATTCCAGGCTGCCTGGGGGAGTCTCTGGAGCAGCCCCCACTCCTCATCAAACTGTGGACCAGGGCCTGGGCTGGAGGCTCAGACTGCTCCCTCCTCCGGGTTCCCTAGGCCCAGCAGCCGGCGGATCTCAGAGCATCCCTGCAGGGAGGCCAGGAGTTGCAGGAGTCCAGGGAGTCAGGCGCTGCCCACAGCCTCGTTAGAAGAAGGGGACTTGGGTAATAGCAGCCGCCGCCGCGTCCCTGAAATGAGAGGAAGGAGGTCAGGGCCCAGGCCCACTCCGCTCCCGGCTGTCATGCAAACGGATGGTTTCCATCCGCGGCCTGGAGACTTCTCTCTGTGCAATCCCACCTCCTCACCCCAGCCGCCAGCGCCAGGACGCCGGCTCTTCCAAGGCCCCGGCCTCCCTCCGCCGCCTCGCCTGCTGCCTGCCTGCCCTGCTTGAGCCCTCTCGGCTTCCGTCGGTCCTCCTGCCCCGCATTCCTGTCTCTCCTTCCCCCCACACCCCGAAGGCCTTGCAGAGGTCAGGTCTCTGCCTGGATCGTCTCTCTAGCTGCCGTCTCTCTCCCGGGAAGGCCATTTCACAGGTCCCTTCCCCACCCATCTTCCACCGAGTCACGGGTGGCTTTGTGTCTTGCGGCCCGCCAGTTAGTGAACCCCGCTCCCCTGCCCCCAGCAACACACCTTCTGTTGCATCTGACAGGCCCCCATTCATTCATTCACGCAGGCATTCGTTCGTGCAGTGGGCCGTGTGCTGCACCGTCCTGGGGACCGAAGGAAGGAGCAGACACCCCCAGGCCTCCTGGGGCTCGGTGGAAGGAAGGTGGCAGGGAGGAAGAGGGGTGAGGAGGGGAGAGCAGGCCTTGGCTCGAGCGGAGGTGCAGATGTTGCCCGCATCATTGCTGCGCTCTTCCTGCTGCCGTGTTGTGTTTGGAAAGTGATGAATTTCAACACCAGCTAATTAGTCTCTAATTAGCAAGTGGAGTGTAAACAATCACAACAGATGGGGGAGAAAAGGCATTAGCAATAATGACCCTTCTTTGGGGGCAGAGTCTCAAAGAGAGCCACTTCCTTAGAGGAGCGGAGGGCAGGCTGGAGGGGCCTGCTGGTGACAGGGAACCCGGCAGCGGCGGCGGGGAAGGTGCTGGTGGTACCCACGTGGGCTCCCCAGCTTGCTAGGGGGGAAGGGCTGTTTCCGGAAAGCCTCACTGGCACATCTGTAGCTGGGTGTGGCCCAAATCGTCGCGCAGAGCGTCTTGGAAAGTGAGTCTTGTAGGTGGAGAGGACCCCTCACCCGGCCCAGGGATATGGCAATGGGCTTTAGTGATGCTCTGGAGCTAGGGTGTGTCCCCTAGAGGGCCTCAGGGCCTGTGTCCAGGGACTTGGGGAATCCCAGACTGTTTGCATCCTTGCCGAGACACAAATCTGCGTCACTGGCCACTGCCCAATGACCGGACAGGCTGCCAGGGGATGTGCTCACCTGCCCTGGGGCTGTCCTCCCTCTGGGCTTGGCAGCCTGGCTCTGAACCCAGGCCAAGCCACCGTGCCAGTTGTCCCCAGGGCCCCGAGCATGCCCTGGCTCCACGCCTGCCTCGACCTTGGCTGCGGGACCGGGGTGCTGAGGAACGGGGTAGGGATGCGGTTACTGGCACATCTCCGTCGACACGTACCAACCACAGGGGCACCGATGGGGGGCCTTCCCCAGGCCTTGCCGGGGGAGCGTGCTCTGCCCGTGTCCTGCAGGGGCACAAGGGAGCCGAGAAGGGCTGGAGGGGGAGGCTGCAAGACAGGGAGGCAGCCAGAGAGGGACGGAGAGGCGGCACCGGCACGGGGAGAGCGGCACTCTGATGTTTATGCTCATCTTTATTAAATGTCTTTATTAAGCGTCTGCCTGGCAAACTGCTGTGCTGAGGGCCGTGGGAGAGTTAGCTGGTCTGTCCTCTGTCCCCTGCCCCCGGGAAGCCTGTGACTGAGGACAAACCTGGGTAGCCACCTTCTCGGGGCTGTGGCCATGGTGAAACGACCCTTCCTTCCTCGCCGCTACGTGGCAAAGCCTGGCCCCAGACCCATCTCTGGTGGGACGAGAGCTCCAGCTCCCTGTTTCCTGGGACAATCGTCCCTTCATGGCTGCCACGCAGGCCTAATTAACAGGCCTGTTTGTCTCATCAGCCCACGGTCAGCGTTGGGAAGAAGGGCATTTCATTGTCTGGCAACGTTATCACAGCCCTGGCAACCTGTTAGCTAAATCAATCGCATCCGCCCTGGCTCCTAGAGGAAGCAGCGTCTCTCTGAAGGACAGTGCTCTCAGCTGCACCTGACTCTGGGGCCTGGGGGACAGCCAATAGCCTTTCTTTGCAGCCCAGGCCTCCTGTTTGGAGAAGGAGTGACTGGATTTCATGCTAGGCTTAGGGTAGAGAGTAGCGGTATTCACTCAGCAAACAGGTGGGGAGGCCTCCTGCATCGCGGGCACAAGGCAAGGCCCTGGGGCATGGGGACAGGTAGATACAGACCTCGCTCACCTCTGGACCAGGCTTTCTCAGCCTCAGCACTGTGACATTCCGGGCCGGGTCGTTCTTTGTGGCAGGGGCCTGTCCTGTGCACTGTGAGATGTTGAACAACACCCCAGCCTCTACACACCCGATGCTACTGACATCACCTCCCTCGGTTGTGACAGCCACGAACCTCTCCAGACATTGCCGAGGGTCCCCTGGGAAGGGGGACGGGTACAAAGTCAGCCCCCTGAGAACCGCTGGTCTCCAGAGAGAGACAAATGCACAAAGAGAGCGTTGCGATGTGACATCATGGGGATTCGGATGCACCGGTAGAGGCCGGAGCCTCAGCCACGGCGGGGCGGGATCGGCAGCGTAGGGGAAGTGGGGGGTGGGCGTCGGGCGGCGGGTGCACAGGAGGGAAGGCCCAGGGGTGAGGGTGTGTGGTTTGGAAGGAAATCAGAAGTCGTCGAGTTCTTCCATTTAACCAGCATTTCCAGAACCTCCACCGTGTGTCTGGCTCAGTGACAATAAGGGCCATGTAGTCCCCGTTAAGCAGTATTGTCCTGTCTGCAAGGGGGTGCCACTGAAGATGGACTCTAGATCTGAGATGAAAGGACATGAGGAGGGGGCTTGCCGGTTTAAGGAATACTTAGGAGGTAAACCCGGCAGGACTAACTAATTTGTTGGCTCAAAAAAAAAAAAAAATGTATCGAATGCCAGCCATGGACCAGACACGGCGTTAAGTCCTGGAGCCGGAGCGGGCAGTGCAGCGTAGCGGCCCAGGTGAGTGGTGGTGGGAGGCGGGGAAGGGAGGCGAGGGCAGGGACGGCCGCCGCTGTGTCTGGCTCAGATGACTGGGCGAAGACTGCTGACCCTACTAGAGACTTAGGGGAACTTTACAAGTTTGCAGAGACCTGAGCTCGGCTTTGGATATTTTAAACTTTTGAGTATCCCGGAGGTCATCAAAATACAGTTGACTTATTCAGGCAAGAAATCAGGGTTAAAGATCGGGGAGGCATTAGCATCCAAGCGATAGCTACACCTAGAAAGGAAAAGTGACTGTTCTCTCCGAGAGCAAGTGCCAGGAATGGAAAGGATCGGAGCGGGACGCTGGAAACGCCAACATCTCAGAACCGGGCAGGCGGGGCAGGTGGGGCGGGAGGAGCAGCAGGACTCGGAGAAGGCGATGGAAGCCGGGTGGGAGTGTTCCTTCCGGGAGGGAGTGATGGGCAGAGTCAGATGCCCAGAGAGGTGCTATGAGCCTCCACGGGGCAGGTGGCTAGGAGGAATCAGATGCCCCTTGAGAGAGAAAACAGACAGGGTCACATTTTCCCGCGGGTTTTAACCACGTTTGCTGGAGGCGACGGGGGTTTGGCTGTTCCTGCCAGCAGTTGCCAAAAATCATTCCCTTCTGAGGTCATAGGGTGCCATGACAGTTGTTAGGACCATAATGGGGAAAAGTCAGAGGGAACAGGGTTGGGTGGGGCTGACAGGTAGGCGTATGGCAGTGCCACCTGGACATCATCCCTCCCTCCTGGCCAGCAGCGCAGGCTCTGCCCCGGCTCACGGCCCCTGCACCTGTGCGTGGGGTTGTTGGCATCCACAGATCCCAGGGATGACACTAGAAGCCAGAGCAAAGCATAAAGAAACCTCTCCCTGTCTCCAGGTGTTGGTCCGACTAGAATGTGGAGTATCCAAGGACAGTTTTGGGCCCCCAGCCGCCACCCCACGTCCACACAGAACTTCACGCAGCCCCACGGGGCGGCAGGCACGGGTCTAGGGTTAGGGATACATCTATCTCGCCACCTTGTTATCTACTGTGTTCATTTCCTGTGGCCACTAACAAGTGACCACAAACAGGGTGGCTCAAACAACAGAAATACATTCAGAGTTCTAGAGTGCAGAAATTCAAAATCAAGATGTCAAAAACATTGGTTCTTTTTGGAGGCTCCAAGGGAGAGGCCGTTCCTTGCCTCCGTCCCAGCTCCTGGTCCTTGCCACAGTCCTCAGTGCCGTCCGTGGCTGCATCCCCTGGGTGTCCCCTGGTTCTATACCTGACGTTAACAGGGCTCCAGTTGTGGGGTTTAAGGCTCATTCTGATCCAGTAGGACCTCATCTTAATTAATTACCCTTGCAAAGTCCCCATTTCCAAATGAAGGTCACAATCTGAAGTTCCAGGTGGAAATGAATTTGGGAGACTCTATTCAACCTGGCACGCCAACCTGACCCGGCTACC
>RJWJ010047190.1:0-11060 GCA_004363605.1 Indri indri
AGAAACACAGGAAAAACTCTTCTGGATATCAGCCTAGGCAAAGAATTTATGACTAAGACCCCAAAGGCAAATACAGCAATAACAAAAATAAATAAATGTGACTTAATTAAATCAAAAAGTGTTCTGCACAGCAAAGGAAATAATCAGCCTACAGAATGGGAGAAAATATTCACAAACTATGTATATAACAAAGGGCTAATATCCAGAATCTACAAAGAACTCAAACAAATCAGCAAGAAAAAAAAAAACCAAAAAACACCCGATTAAAAAGTGGGCAAGGCCAGGCGCGGTGGCTCACACCTGTAATCCTAGCACTCTGGGAGGCCGAGGCGGGCGGATTGTTTGAGCTCAGGAGTTCGAAACCAGCCTGAGCAAGAGTGAGATCCTGTCTCTACTAAAAATTGAGAAAAATTAGCTAGGCAACTACAAATAGAAAAAATTAACCAGGTGTGGTGGCAAGCGCCTGTAGTCCCAGCTACTCGGGAGGCTGAGGCAGGAGGATCGCTTGAGCCCAGGAGTTTGAGGTTGCTGTGAGCTAGGCCGACGCCACGGCACTCTAGCCTGGGCAACAGAATGAGACTCTGTCTCAAAAAAAAAAAAAAAAAAAAAAAAAAAAAAAAAAAAAAAAAAAAAAAAAAAAAAAAAAAAAAAAAAAAAAAAAAAAAAAAAAAAAAAAAAAAAAAAAAAAAAAAAAAAAAAAAAAAAGTGGGCAAAAGACATGAACAAAAGTTTTTCAAAAGAAGGTAAGAGAAAGTTTTGATGTAAAAGATATTTATGACAGGATAAAATT
Organism: Indri indri; assembly: GCA_004363605.1. Classification (NCBI taxonomy): domain Eukaryota; kingdom Metazoa; phylum Chordata; class Mammalia; order Primates; family Indriidae; genus Indri; species Indri indri. The sequence goes on from RJWJ010047190.1 coordinate 791, forward strand.
TGAATAAGATCTATTAAAGAAAAAGAAGATATACAAATGACCAACATGCATCATTACCCATCAGGGAAATGCAAATTAAAACTACAATGAGATACCACCTTATCCCCTGTCATTACCTTTGGCCATTATTCAAAGGTCAAAAAACAATAGTTGCTGGTGTGGCTGCAAAGGGAAAAGAAGGCTTCTACACTGGTGGTAGGACTGCAAATTAGTACAACCTCTATGGAAAACAGTATGGAGATTCCTCAAAAAAAAAAAAAAAAAAAAGATGTATACTTACCACTTGCTCCAGTAATCCCAACTACTGGGTATCTACCCACCAAAAGAGAAGTCATTTTATCAAAAAGACACTGATACTCGAATATTTATTGTAGCACAATTCACAGTTGCAAAGATGTGGAACCAACCCAAGTGCCCATCAATTCGTAGGTGAATAAAGAAAACATGGTATATGTATATACCAGGGAATACTATTCTGCCATAAAAAGGAGTGCAATAATGTCTTTTGTAGCAACTTGGGTGGAACTGGAGACCATTATACTAAGTGAAGTATCTCAGGAACGGAAAATCAAACACCACATGCCCTTTGTAATAATTGAGAGCTAAGCATTGGGCACATATGGGCACAAAGAGATGTAAAGGACATTGGAAACCAAGACGGGGGAGGCTGGGAAGGGGTGAGGGGTAAAAACTTACCTACTGCATATAAGGAACACTATTCAGATGATTGGTACACTAAAAGCCCCGACTTAAGCATTATGCAAGGTAGCCATGTAGCAAAAACATTTGAATCCCCCCAATATTTTGAAATATAAAAAAGAAAACTTTGGGAGAACTTAACTATCTAGTCTAACTTTCTATGTAGGGCTTCGATCTGCTTTGCAGCCTCCCCGTAAGTGGTTCTCCAGTGTCTGATTGGACACTACCAATGACAGGGAGATAACTACCCCCCGTCACAGTCAATTTCCACTTTATTTATTAGAAAACATTTCCTTATATTGCTTCCTTATATTGAATAAAAATCCCTGCTCCCCCCTGCCCCTCTCCAGCCCCGGTCCGGTCCTTGGGCTTCAGTGACAAAGCTTAATCTCTGTTTTGCATGACAGCATTTCAGGTTTTTGATAGCAGAAATTACGTTTCTCAAAAATTCTCTCCTTTTCAGCTAAAAAAAAAAAAAAAGGCTTAATTCTTTATGGGATTCAACATCCTCCACCCTGCCCCCAGCACACAGCGTGTTCAAATTCTTTTACCCGTTGTTTAAAGTTCAGCTTCAACGTCACTGCAATGCCTCTATGTCGTACATCTATGGATGGACTCCAACTTCAAAGGATTTTTTAAACTGTAGCATTCGGAATTGGACCCCGTCTTTCTGAGCAGTCTAACCGACACACATTTGAACATGCGTCTCTTCTGTCCCAGCTTTTCCATTTGGGGACATGAGGCCATTACTAATGCACTTAACAATGAGAAGAGGCCAGAGGGTGCAGCAGGGACAGGATTGCAGAGCAGCGGTCCTCAGCATCTGGTCCTGGGACCAGCAGCATCAGTGTCATCTCAGAGTATATTAAAAATGCAAATTCTCAGGCTCTGCCTTTATCTGATTCAGTATCTCTGGGGGGGTCGGGACCAGGAATCTGTGTTTTCAAAAGCTTTCAGAGTAATTCTTATGTGTGCTTAGGTTTGCGATTCACTGCTGCAAAGGGGCTATTACTATGTCTTTAAGGAGCTTTTAAACCCCCAGGTACTTACCTTTAAACTAAATGCTTCTTCTCCTTTCACATACTGTCTTAAGCAACCTTTCTAAGGACCATGGACAGCATCAGCATAAACTGCACATCTTTAAATGCTGGGGGAAGGAAACACCTCGTGGCTAATTAAGTTTTACAATCCAGTGGTTGTGAGAAATATTTTTTAAAAATGGGGAGAAAAAAATCAAAAAAAAAAAAAGAAAGAAAGAAAAAGAAAACAAAACAATATGCCTTTGGTCAATCCATTACAAAGAGGACTGAGCCGCTGACCTTTTCATTCTGCCTGTGCTGTGTGCGCAGCAACTCTGTAACCTTTTCCAGCTGGAATAGAAAGTTCAATTAAGTTTGTTGGCTCAGAAATCTGCCCGTGTCCCGGAGAGCAGATTAGGCACTTAGGGGCTGCAATTATCCATCTGCTGCTTCTGCAAAACTGAAAAGAATGCACACGTGCCGTACCTATCTCTGGGCACATGCAGAGGCGGGTATGTGCATATCTGTATGCGTGTGCACACACGGGGGCTACAGACAGGCAATGGCTGCAGCTGAGAAATTCAATTGTTTCCAAATTTGGATCCTTTATGCATTTTTGGTGATTATTTTTAAGTTAGACAAGAGCCTGATAGTTGGGACCTGCCTGGTTCCTGGCCACCACATGCATCCTGTCTTTATAACTGAGTCTTCTGAACAGCACCTCAGACCTTTCCTAGGTTTGAGGACAGAATGTGGCCTTGGTCATGAGTGGGTGCATTTCTGGAAGCTGCTTTCCATATTCAGATGGCTAAATATCAGGTCTGCCTTGCTTGGGGAAACAACATGTGTAGTGGTTAAGAATACTAGCTGTGCAAGTTTTGTCTGAATCTCAGCACAGAAACTGACAAGCTGTGAAAACTTGAGCATGTCCCTTTAACTCTCTGAGCTTCAGTTTCCTCATCTGTAAAGTGGGGATCATAGTATTAAGCTCAGAGAGTGGTTGTAAAGGTTGAACAAGACAGCATATTTAATCGTCTGGCACTTTGTCCATACTGAATAAATGGTAGCTGTGTATTTAATTATATCATTCAGAGTTCCTCTGACTCTGGGCTGTGGTTTTGGTGGCTGATTTTTTTGAAATTTTTCCTGTAATACTTATACCTTGCGTCTAGAACCTGGGACACCATCTTCCCTTGACTTGATTACATCTCCAGTGTCCCACACACTCTAGGACTCCGCCCTGTCTGTTCTCTGGTCAGAATCTATGGTCTTCTCTAAATTTCACTTCCATTCTAGTGTGTTCTAAAGGTTATTCTTGGGAGACCAGGAAAGTGAGCTTTAAAACATATAAATTGGATCAAATCACCCTCCCATCCCACTCCCCAGCATAAAGCTCTCCGATAGCTTTACGTAGTATTTAAATAAAGTCCAGACTCCTCACCGGGGACTAGAAGGCCCAGTGTGATCCGGCCGCTGCCCCACTCATTTTGTACTGCCTGACTTCAGGAGCACAATGCCCAGGACACAACAGCCTTTTCTTAGGCCCTCGAATATGCCCAGATCCTTCCTGCCTCAGGGCTCCTGCTCAGCTGCTTTGTCTGTCTGGAGCGCTCTTTTCCTAGGCCTTTCTCTAGACATTAGTTAGCATCACTGGCTCTCCCCTCGCTTAGTGCCACCTCCTTGCAAGGTCTTCCTGGATCTCCCTTTCTAAATGAATCCACAGCCATTGCCCTACCCTCTAGTCTCTCGAGGTCCAGCCTCACCCTTTATTTCCTCATAGTTCCGTTATTTATTTGTTACATACTTATCATCTATCTCCTTGCCACCAGATCATAGATTTCATGACAGGAGGGACTTTGTTTGTTTTGTTCAACACTCTATCTCCAGCACTAGAGCAGTCCCTGGTGTGTAAAAGATGACCGGTTTGCATTTGCTGAATGAATAAACTAATGAGAACAAGCCTGGGGTCTGCCGCCCTTCTTTGATGGCATTTGCTTGGGTCTTAGATTGTTCTTTGCTCCTGGATCTCATGCTGCCTGGCGTATTACCCTTCTTGCTCAATCTCCCCAGTTCCTGGTGCCTCCCTGTTTATTTCCAGTTGTTTGTTGTCATTGTTTCTGGACCATGTTTTGTGTGCTAGCTTTAACTTCTTCACCTCTCTCCCATATAGGTGTCTACGTGCCAAGCACAAAATCAGCTCTAATTGGCATGCCTGTGAGACAATCCTTAATGAAGCTTAAAGTTCTTAAGAAGGTGAGATTTGCTTTGTGCCTACCTCTGCAGCCTCACCTTGCACCATGCTGCCTGAGATGCTGAAATATATAAATGCACAGTGGCCAGACCGTATTTAACTGGAGAACTCTGACACACAACCTCTACAGCAGTCAGCCTGGGAGGCCAAATCACACCTCTGCAGCAACTGGCCCTGAATGGTCAGATTGGGGTCAATCATTGCACCCCTTCGAAGTCAAGACCGCCCAGAGAAAGCCAAATATGTTCCCCAAACCAGTCATGTAGGATGTGCATCTTCAGCTTCCCATGGCACCAAGCTCCAATCAGAGCCCACCTGAAGATTTCCTTTCTTCCTCTGTAAACCTTTCCCATTCCCCTATCTGCTTTTGAGTCTCTGTCAAACACGAGTGATGTTGACTGACTTCTTTGCTATAGAAAGATGTGCTGAAAAGACCTGTGCTTCTTCTCATTTGGGTTGTCTTGTTTTATTTCCACATACATCTCTGGTTATCTATTGCTGCAAACCAATCATCTCACAATGTAGTGGCTTAAAATACCTACTTTGTTTTGCTCATAATTTGGGGGTCAAGAATTTGAGGGGCTCAGCTAGGTGGCTTCTCTCTGGGCCACATGGTATCAGCTAGGGCAGCTAGGCCCGGGCGGGGCGGGGGGGCAACTTCAACATGGATTGTTCTTGGTCATGGGTAGGGGCGGGTCTGGCAATCCAGTGGGCTTTGTCTTCTGTTGCAGTCTATGATGTCTCATCTTTCAGGGACCCAACATGTGATATTCTCAGGGCAGCTACACTTCTACATAAGAGCTGGCTCCCAAGAGCCAAGAAGCAGGAGCTGCCAGGCCAGTTCAGAGCAGCACCTGAAATGGCCCACTGTCATATCCACCATGTTTAATTGCTCAGATCAATCATGGGGCCCATGGGGATTCGGGGAAATAGTCTCCATCTCTTAATGGAGGAGTGGCGACATCATGTCATAGGAGAGCATTTGAGATAGGAGATACTGCTGTGCCCATCTTTGAAAACACAATCCGTCTTGTTTTGACTTCCTTTCTGCTCCCCTGCTACACTGGCCTGACTTTGTTATCAGAAATATACAATGTTCAGGATCTTTGCAAATGCTGTGACCTCTGCCTGGAATGCCTTCCCCTCTCCAATCCTTGCCTATTTAAATCTGACTTCCATTGCAAATTTGGCTGCAACATCACTTCCTCTCATGTCCTCAGGGGAAATATTTCTTGACACCCCCTTCAAACCCACATACAGAAACTGAATCAGATCTCCCAATTTTCTTTCTTCACCACAGTAGTCAAAGTTTGGAATTATAATCTTGTACTATTCCTGAATTAATCTCCATCCCTTCTCTTCCCCATGTGTGGATGTAAGCTTCATGGGGCAGGGTCTGGGTATGGGCTCCTCATTATTTTACCCCAGTGCTAAGTACAGTTCCTGGCGGTGGAGGGGACAGTCATAGGTGATTAATACATTTTTGGTAACAAATCAATGCCTGAACTTGCTGTTGGGGTCTTGAGCCCTCTGAGAAGTCAATTCATGTGGAAATTACACTTGCTTAATGACATTAAAATGTAAAGCTCCTTTAGCAGCTGTCGTTGCTCTCACCTAGTACCTGGTGAATACTGGTCATGCATGCTAAAGGCTCCAGGTCAGCTTAATAGAAAATGGCCTTGACTTTGTCTTCGGGCAGACCTGGGTTTGAATTTCTATGCTTGCTGCTAACTGTGTGAATTTAAGAGATTTATTTAACATTTCTGACTCTCCCAATTTCTCTACCTGTAATGTAGGGATAATGATATATGCCTTATAGAATCATCTTAAAGATTATGTTAGATAATAAACACAAAATAGTTGGCACAATGTTTGATCCAATAGTCACCCCAATCGATTAAACTTTATACAAACAGTTGAAAATAGAAACTTTAGCATAATGCCTTATTCTTTTTCCTTGATTCAGTCTATTGCCACTGGAAGACGTACTTTTTGCTTAATACATGGTATTTCAACTCTAGTTCTGTCTTAGTGTTAGGATCAGACTTTCTAAAAAATTCAAATTAACTTCCATTAAAATCGGCATAATTGATTTGTTGACTGTTTGAAAAAATAGGAAATTTGTCCCCTATGGCTATTCCAATTGTTAACTTATTCATTCATTTGGTTTTTGATCACTGGGTAGAACAACAATAATAAAAGAATTTGAAGGGGTGTATTTTGGGAATAACTGTTATGTAGGAAAATCAGGATGTTTGAGAATGGCAGAGACAAGACTCTTTTAAAAAATCTTCCCCAAGCACCAGTGATTTAGGTTGCATCAGACCCCACAGAGAGGAGCTTAATACACATGCTAGGAACTTTACATACATGACCAGTAAGAATGTTCCCATTTTAAAGCTGAGGAAACTGAGGGTCAGGGGAAAAAACAATACATGGTCAGTAAACAGCGCAATAAGAATTTGTATCCAATTTTGTGTTAGCATTGGCAGGTGCTCTCTCTACTCGGAATCCTTTCACAGCTTGTTCCAGCCATAAAGAGACAGGCAAAGCAATAGAGAGCTATCACAGCAGGGAAATTAATTTCAAGTTGCCTTAGTCATTGCTGTCAGACTCCAGAGCTCCGACATGGATTAGCGACCTGTCCACTTCATCCTCTGAGAGGAACCACCAGTCATGCTCGTGCGTGACCAGGGTGGCACCCCTAGAGCCTCTGCCAGTCCCGCCATCAGACAGGACATGTCTGGGAAGAAGAATTTGTAGTCGACTGCTCTGCCATTCAGGTCCCCATCTGTGTCAATTGAGTAATTTATGGATGTACTTTTTCCTGCACTACAAAGGAGATGCACAGGACCTTTGGAAAAAATTCAATCTCTTTCAAGTAAATACATTTGGGGAAATTATTGTTAATGCATCTGAGTAAGAAGTGCTCAACCCTCACAAATATTTCATGCAATTATAGCAAAGATGAGACAGTGACAATCATTGACTATCGATCATTTCCCAGATCAATAATAACCATGGAACATGAAATAAAAACTAATCAACACCCTGTGATTAAAGAACAGGGCGTCTCTTCTTTGCTCACAGGGTCAAAGTCCCTTGCAAGGATTGGCCTGAAGTCCTTGAGATACCACAAGATGTGGAAACAAACATAAGCATATGGCCTTTAGAATCAAGCAGGTCTGGGTCAGACCCCTCAATTTTACATAAAATTATGTAATAATAATTAATACTCATTGTACACTTTTTGGTACCATGCTGTAGGCTAAGCACTTCATTTATAATATGCCTTGTGATGTACACACCTGTATCCCCTCTTTACAACAGGGAAACTGAGTCTCAGAGAGATGGGTTGGCTTGCTCAAGGTGACAGTCACAGCAATTGACAGAACCGTGACTAGAATCCAATCCTGTCTGACCAAAGCTCATGCAATTTTTAAGTTTCCTCCACATCAGAATCACCTGGTGAGCTTTTTCAAATGACCAATGTCTGGGCCCCACCCACCTCACAACACCTGAATCATCACATTTTGAAGGTGGGAACTAGGCATGTAATATTTTAGGCAAACATTTTAATAAATTATAGCAACACATATAGAAAAGTAAACAGTGAAGTGTAGACCAGTGTATTGTAACATAGGAAACATGTCACGTCTGTAGCACACAGTTGAAGAAACAGACCATTATCAGCACCAGAGGGGTGCAGGGACACCCTCACGCCCCTTTCCAGTCCATATCTCCCCATTCTGCCCCAAGGATTATCATCATCCTGACTTTAAACAGCAGAGATTCATCTGTCCTGTTTTTGAATTTTGTATAAAGGGAGTCATGTAGCTGACATACTTCTGTGTCTAGCTTCACACTACATCTGGGAGATTCATTGATATTGTTGAGGATCGTAGGGGTTTTTCATTCTTGTTGCTGTAGAGCATTCCATTGTGTGAACATACTACAACTCATTTAGCCATTCTGCTGTTGATGGACATCTTTCCCATTCTTGTCTATTATAAATGAAGCTGCTACTGACATTCTTGTATAAATCTTTTGGTTATCAATAGTGTTTGCCTTTCTGTGGAGTGTCTACCTAGGAGTGGAATTAATTGCTGGGTCACAGGATATATGTATGCTCAACTCTAGCAGATCCGGGCATGCATTTTTGTAAAAATTCCCAGGTGATTTGGATGCACAATGAAGGTTGAAAAACTCTGTATAAGCCCATACGACCTCCTTTAATTAGATTTTAACTGGTATTGCTTTCTGGAGCAACATAATAAGGTCATAATAAAGTTCTAGATAGAATATTTTGCCTTTTTAAAGAGAGTCCCTTCTCCTCCTTCCAACTCTACATTCCATTACCCTGGATCAGAGCTTTCCAACTTTTTAATGCCTGAGCCTTAAAGGCTGGCTGGTCCTGGGAAAGAGAAGAGCCTGGAAGCTTGTGCCTTTTATTCTTGGAAACAGGAAGATTTTGCCATTGCAAAGAAGATCATAAATCTAATAGCATCATTTTGGGCACCAAACTCTCTCAGTTGTTGAAGACTCATGAAAGGAACCAATGGTGTTGGGAGAGATAATGCACACGTAAGTGCTCAGGACAGAGACGGGCACTCAACAAATGATGTTGTAATTATGATTACGGTTATTGCTGTTATCAGCAGCAGCCACAGAAAAGAAGTGCAAATATGCCAGGGCTGTGGGTTCTTCATGAAGCAGATCTGTTCAGTAGTCTGAATACTCACATGTGTACCATGGGCCAAATTCTATATGTGGCATGATGAATTCAGGGAGGAACAAGCCAAGCTGTCTTGAAGGCACTCACTGTCTTCGGGAGAGGGCCAATCCCCGCTTCGTTTCACCCTAATTCTCAGCCCTGACTGCATCTCTGAGCTCATTCGGTCTGCAAGTGCCCTGTGTGGTAGAGGGGGCACACTTAAAATGGTAGATGGTCCAGAGGAAGTGCACCCCCACTGCTCCTGGAACATAGGAAAACGGATATAGCTGAGGGTGGGCCGCGAGCTTTATTTCATGCATAAAGGAGTCTGCACACATAGACCTCCTTTCCAGAAACTGCATGCTTTAGTCAAGGTGCTTCTAGTCTCAAACATGAGAGAATAACTCAGTTTGGCTCAGGATGAAAAGGGTGAGAGAGATTTTGGTTGAAAGTTTCCATGTGCACAGGAGCCCAGGGGAAACCGGACTACTAAGCCTCAGACCGGAAGAAGTGGGCAGCTCCAGGAACGGATGGGCCCATCTGCTTTGATCTCTTCGATCTCTGTTTGCTTTGGCTCTGTCTGACTATCTATCTTTTTCTCTCTCTCCCTCTCTCTCGCACTGTCCTTACCTCGTGGGTCCTCTTCATCTGTCTATGCTTTTGCTCTTTGTGCCTCTTCTTCTTTCAGACCCCTTGGCTCACCCGCAGTTTCCGTCTCCAAGAGAGAACTTCAGCCCGCACAGGCCTTTGGCTTCCCGTTGTCCTTGAATCTGTCTCAACTCAGCCTTAGGGTCTGGGCTCCTACTGCCCCTGTGTATTTGCAATTTTCTCCGAGGCTGTTCATTCAGGCTTCCACAAACATCTTTATGTTGGCTCAATTGATCTTTCAGTGCCAGCTACTTGAATCACAGGGCGAGTCACTGGCATAGGGAAGGGAGTCCCCTGTATTAGGGGCCAGACTCTGACATGACCAACTGTGGCTAAGCAAAGTGAGTTAATTTACCTGATTGTCAAACTCTTCAGCTGCAAGGCGGGCAATGCCTTTAAAAGACGGTTGAGTGCAATAAGCAATGAAGCGCAGCTAGAAAACCCGCTAAGCTTCAGAGTCCTAACATCTGAAACTTGCTTGGTGGGTGACCAGGGGATGTTAGAAGCCAGAAATTTTGTTTTAGACCTCTTTGAATACTCGGCCATTGGTTCATAAGCCATAGTGAGTGTTTTTTACTTCTCTGAACTCTGTAATAAGTCTAGCTGTTCTTTGCGTCCCAAGACTTGGGTTTTGTTCTTTCACTTACTCCTTCCACAAATACTTACTGAGCATATACTTTGTGTAGCACACTGTTTTATACAGTTGAGATTAAACAATGAGTACAATAGGCAAAAGCCTTGCCCTTGTGCAGCATAGTAGTAGTAAGTGCTAGGAAGAATAGCAAAGTAAGTTACTGGGATAGTGATGGGAAGGATACTTTTATTTATTTATTTTTTCCAGAGGTATACTTGACAAATAAAAACTGTATGTATTTAAGGTATGCAGCATGTTTTTCTCAGCTTCTTTTATAGAAATAAAAAATTGTATATAGTCAAGGT